>MJUT01051479.1:188835-215025 GCA_002080005.1 Gigantidas platifrons
CCTGATACGGATGCTGTTATGATATCAACTATTTCTCGGGATTTGTCATTTCTCTTTAGTTTTTCACCACTTATTACCGATTTTATGTCCTTAACAACCGATTCATTCATCTTTGATTCCTTTATTTCCTCTGGAGACGGTACAAGTTTTTGACGCTGTATTTCTTGAACAGTCTGTGACTTGTTTGATGAAAGATAGGCTTTAATTGTTGCTACTCGTCTTACTGGAGTATGTGGCAGTGCGCTTTTCAACTTTTTTATTGCGCGAGATCTGTTCATCTTGTTTGGGAAGACGTCTGTTGTCGATATCTCCTTGTTTACGCTGGAAGCAATTGGTGTTGAAGCTTTCTCTCGCCAACGCTGCTGTTTTTCTGTCTTTCCTCTCCTCACATTTTCTTTAATTATCCTCTCAAGCTCAGTCTTCTCTTTTTGTTTGGCACGGTTTCTCTGCTTTCGTTTTGTATCGACTATCCTCTTATTTAATTGTCTATGATGCAGAATAGCTGCATTTTCTCTTTGTTTCCTCTTTCGTACTGCAGCGGAAGATTCAGAATAAATCTTATCAGTTTTCTTTTGATTTTGCTTCCACGTCCTCTTTTGCTCTCGACGCTTGGCGTCCCTCATGTGCTGGATCCTTGAATAAACTGGCATACTGGAACAAAACGGTATACTTTTATAAAAAAAAATATTTTTGAAGCCTCGATAATCTCTTAAAACTAGGCAGACCGTACGTACGCGTATGGTCCGACCGTATAGGTATTTTGAAAAAATACGCGTACGGTCCAAATACGCGTATGGTCTGGAACATAGACACACGTGATAAAGAGATACTTTGGGATTATACTAATATTCTAATATAAATGTAAATATATTGAACTACATGAATTTCTTAATCTGGCATGGATAACACTTAAAAATATGTTCATGTTATTTAATATATTTCTGTGAGTGAAAGTTATGATTTACAGACATCCATCCACCCGTTTGACTAAGATATGTTATTATTTATAGGACATATTTTCACCGTCATACAGACGACGGACACTTTATTTTAAATACGGCGTGCACAAAAAGAACTTACATTTACGCCGAACGTTGAAATAACCAACTTTCAATTATTCCGACGTTACTGTGACATTTTGGTAGACCACCATCGTGAACGCATTACGCTAGTATAATAAACTTTAATCTGTATAATTTTGCATCAATTGAATGCCTATAGATTGGAATTGCAAGTAATGAAAACAATATGTCCATAATTTACACATCATATGATTAAACAACAATGTTTCTGAAGTGATTTTCAGTTCTTTCGTAAAAATTTCTTCTAAAGTACCAAATGGGACATTTTGGTAGACACTATACAAGTAGCGATATTTCCATAAAAATGTACGATCAAACATCGAGTTTCTGGTTTTGTATTCTATCTATCATGGAAATTGGTTCTATATTAAAATTTTTAGATTGCCGGTCATAAAAATGTTTTTTTGTGTATTTTTATGTAAATGCCATTTATTTTTTAATCGAAAAACGTCGCGAATTTCTGTTGTGACACGTTGCCGGTGAATCATGATCTAAATTTTAAACATTCTATTTCTTTTCGAAGTACCAAACTTTTTCACAAATAGTTATTTTCTTTATTTGCGAATCGTATTTCAAAACCAAGTTGTATTTTTTTTTACAATTTTGATACCTATTGTTGCAACAAAATGTAAGCTAGAGTCCTGCTCAGCTTAAAAAACATTACGTGACGCTATACCTGCTTGTAAGATGCAACACTGTATTTTCATTTTTTTATATAAAATATGAAATGTTTAATGATTTCTGCATACTGCATGCAATTTTATCTCGTTTGTCTGGTTTCTGTTGCTTCCCGAGTAATATTTTAGCTGAAATTTGAGTTTTGTGAATAATTCTTACCTGTTGTACAGCGAAATATCGAAAACTTGCTCAACTGGTCTACATCGCCAACAAAGCTTCAGAAAGGTACGCTCAATTTCTAGCGTCATAGATTGCGTAATTAATATATGACGTCATAAAGCTTATGACGCTTTCCCTTCCAGAGGAGGAAAAATGAACTTTTTTCCTCATTTCGATTTTCCGGGAGAGGATATTTTAGTTGAATCAAGTTTCAAGTTGTTACCGGTCTACAGAGTAAAACATGCCTATAACCCCACGGAACAACGATTCTCTTATGTAGAAAACGGAAACAAAACTAATTCTTTTTAATCTGACTATAAAATGAACATCAATAAATAACAAATCATAAATATTAAGTTTTTGTTCGGCTATTTTATCATTTAATTTAACATTTCAAGAATATTTCTTAATAATATAACAAAACGTCACCAACACCGTGCAGAACGTCAAAGCCAAATATTTTTTGTTTTCTCATTATCTGAGATATGATCTTATGTGCAAATTGAACCTACCCAATCTGATTTATTTCTAGATATAAACACTTGAAGCGTTGGTATCCAGAATAATTATTAGCTATGTTATATCGAGATTGAATGCGTCACCTCGTATCACACAGGATTGGCTAAATATAGTATAACTAATCGTAGATTTTGAATATCAAAATAAGACCACGAGTGACCGAAGTACGCATACGGATTAAACGAGTGGGCGGAACTTGTTCCGTCCACGAGTTTAATCGTTAATGCGTATTCGGTCACGAGTGGTCTTATTTTGATATTCAAAATGTATGATTTAGTTATACTGTTTATTATATAGACTTTCAAAATTTCTTATATATTATTTTTTTCATTTGTATATTTGATTGCACGCGTGTGAATCTACGAGCAATGATACTACAGGGTTCAGTTGGAAGGATCTGCCATCTTGAAAATGTGAAATCCTATTTTTCATATTTACAACAATGTAGAAAAATAATTAAAATGCTTACCTTGAAAGCTTATTGTAGTTAAATTAAATCACAATTGAAGCGTATACGAAGCCAAATAGCGTCTAAATCACCTTAATATAGAAGTACACATTTTTGCATAGCTCATCAAATTACATAATTTTATTATAGGTTTAATTAAAAAAAGGAATATCAGAAAGGTTATGTTCTGTACGGGATTGTCTAGTATATACGTGATATTTTAATTTCCTGTAGATTATGTCATGAAAATGTCATGACCAGGAAGCCAAGGACGCATATGATGATCCTGTATCCCATCGTTATGTCCCTTATACTGATTACCCTTCCGGAGCACCTGAGTTCACCCCCGGTTTTTAGTAGAGTTCGTGTTATTCGATCTTTAGTTTTATATGTATGTTTTGTAGATCGTTGTTTGTCCCTTTGTACTCTTTTCTTATGGCCATTATGTTGTCTGTTCTTCTTCGATATACGGATTCTGATTGCCCCTTTGGTATCTTCAAACTCTTCTTAAACCTTTTATTATGAAATATATTTTAAGATGCTGACAAGACAGTTGGGACCAGCAAAGTTATAACAAATTACACGAAATACATTCTTTAGATGGTAAGACTCCTTGTTTTTACGGCGAAAACCGGAAGGGACAAGATGTCGTATAGGTCATAGTAGACTTACTCATAGTTATTTGTTAAATAATGAGGAACGAGCGGGATGTATTCCGTGTAATTCCAATTATTCACTTAGATATGTTTTGATTGACTGCCCAGATGTTGCCGGTGTTCGGCAGACATTCTACAATAAGTCCAATTTTTTGGTAAACAATATGAACTCAGATATATGGACCTATAATTTTTTTCCAAAGTAGATCGGGGGCGGATCCAGACTTTCTTAAAAGAGGGGACAAATATGGTGACCCAAACCACAATTTTCCGTCGTTTTTAACGGTTTTTCGCCAAAACGGGGGCTTGCCCAGTCCGGTGTTGTATAATCCAGTATTCGACGTCTCAATTTCATAGAAAATATATGAGAAGAAATGAAACTCTGTTTAATGATATTATCAGTCTCATGGTATATGTTTAATGGGCTAGAACACACTGCGATTTTGAGTCATTTTTTAACATTCATAACCAGAAGTAGTTCCAGAGTTTCAACTATACATACAACATATTAATTAACGAGTTTATTACAAATCTATGAGTTGAAAAGAAGGTACGAAACGTATCACTATACATTTTTACCCCGGTACGAAACGACCAGGTTACGAAACGTCCTGCACCCTTCCGGATTACTGCGCAGCCGATTTTCTGCAGATTTAACCATGTATTGGTTTCCGGTGCAAGGAATTTAAGCCATTAGTGATATGGAATCTATTGCTATTTCTACCATAGTTGGGACTTCGTCCCATATCAACAATGATTTATGTGCAAATATCGCAGACGACAAATTTTTTAATTTTTAAAAGAAATTTATTTATATACCAAAATATAGTTATATAACATATGTTCCAAATATATGGTTTTATTTATTTTATTTGTACATATAATCCGATTTTTTATAGACAAGTATGTTTTATTTGTAAGGTTCATGTAGGTGTCTAAGTTTAATGATAAAATTTGTTCACACCATGATATAGCTGAAATATTGCTAAAGTTGGCGCTAAACACCAACCAACCAACCAACCAACTATCTGCGCACTGTTGTTTCAGTGAGCTAGCACTATAAAAATCCAACTCAGCGTGTTGGTCTAGTACAAAGCGGACTTCATCATCTCATTGAAAATTAACTTCCCATGATATAGCTGAAATATTGCTGAGTTGGCGTTAAACAATCATCACTCGCTCACTCTAAATTTCGAAAAGGAGTAGGCGGATTAATGTCGCTATAAAAGACTAAATGTTTCGTCCCTATCCAGCTCTGCATACCTCTCAGTGACAGACAGAATTCACTGACACGGTGGACCCATCTCTATCCTCATTTCTATATAGTTTTATATATTTAGCTTGTTCTCGTCCTGAATATAGCTGCAATACTGCTCACTGGACAGTAAGTAAATGATCAATCAATCGATCATTTTATTCCCAAACAAAATAGCAAAAGAACAAAACACAAACAAAAGAAAAAAACACCAACGGATATTATTAGTTACACTAACACACTGTGTAACGAATATATCTTACCGACTACCCTTTGGATTTGAAGTTCTGAGTTTTTTCTTACTTTTATGAGTCTATACTCAAGAATTCATAAAATAATTGAAAAATACAAACTTTCGATATTTTATATCACAGAAAAATATCACATAATATTAAGCAAGAACAGTCAAAATTTTCACAAAAACAATAAACTGTTTTCAAAACCCTGGAAAGAATGTTTAAAGAACACAAGTAATTTCCCAAAATACATCAAGTCAATTATTACTTATTAATGGTAATTTACTAACCCTGTATGAAAAACATACAAGAGGCTCAGACGCCCTGTATGAGTTATACAGGGCATCCACGTGTTCACTCTAAACCAATCATATTCACACATTTATGTAGGAGGTAAGATATTGTGACCTATGATCAAGGGAGACGACTCTTAGTTTAAAGAATAAATACAAAATTTAGGAACTGTCAATTTCAATAGTGAATATATCTTATAGTATATTATTTCTTATGACAGATTTATTCAGCAGTGAGGTCAAAAGTTGAAGAGGAGAGAAAATATAGTTACTATATCCATTTAAACCTGTTAATACTTGTATACTGTTTTATGCAGCATGGTATTTGCTTTCATTACTCAGCTTTATTGCCATTTTTCATAAGTAGATTATTTTTCATTACTGTCCAGGCTTAATACAAAATGATATATTAGACAGATTGGGATTCTAAAATTGTTGACACTTGATACTTTTAATTTCCCGTGGGGTAGGCCACCATGACCTTGTTAACCACTGTGGAATATCAATGTAACAATGGTAACTTATTTCTTCCGTTTGTTATTACCACAATTCGGTCCTTTCCTTATTCATGACATCGCTGGGTTTGTAGCAAGAGTAACACGACGGATGCCACTAGTGGAGCAGGAACTACTTACAAGAGTACCAGAGTTCCCCGGATGTTTGCGAGGTTCATGTTCCTGAATCGTTATTTTTATGTAGTGTTTTGAAGATCGTTGGTTATCCTTTTGACCATTGTGTTGTCTGTTTTTTCGATTTATGGCTTCTGGTTACCTTTTTACGTATCTTCCAACTTTTTCTTGTATCAAAACGACAAAAGATCGAATGCTTGACACATTCAGTGTAGATAAATATCCAGAATTTTAAACTCTTTTATTGTCGCACGATCAAAATTAAATGATTTCTCCTTAAAAATATTATTTTTAATTGAAATTTCTTCTAATTACCTATTATTTTTTTCATCATATATTAACACGACGGGTGCCACAAGTAGAGTAGGAACAGCTTACCAGTCCGGAGCATCCGAGGACATTCCCGGTTTTTAATGGGGTTCGTGTTACTCGATCTTTAATTTTATGTGTATGTTTTGTAGATCGTTGTTTTTCCTTTTGTATTTTTTATTTTGGCCATTGTGTTGTCTGTTCTTCTTCGATATACTGATTCTGATTACCCATTTGGTATCTTTTGGCCATTGTGTTGTCTGTTCTTCTTCGATATACTGATTCTGATTACCCCTTTGGTATCTTTTGGCCATTGTGTTGTCTGTTCTTCTTCGATATACTGATTCTGATTACCCCTTTGGTATCTTTTGGCCATTGTGTTGTCTGTTCTTCTTCGATATACTGATTCTGATTACCCCTTTGGTATCTTCGAACTGTTCTTGAAGTCAGCGTTACAAACAATTTATAGTCGTCATCACAATCTGGTAGATCGCTATATAAAACCCATTTCTCAACTGCGATAACGTTTCGTTCTCAACCGACCGTCACTATCAATTTCCAGATGTATGAAGCCAAACAACGATCTACAAAACATACACATAAAACTAAAAATGGAGAAATACGAACTCCACAAAAACATGGGGTGAACTCAGGTGCTCCGGACTGGTATTTAATTCCAGTCATAGCTTGAAATACCTTGGTTTAAAATTGGGAAATTATTCCCGTTTGTAGAATTCGATATTGCATGTACATTTTTTTTTTTTAAATAAATCCATATGTAGACATGTTGTTCCATTCTGACACATTATCCTGTCTATGAACCAACCAAGTCTTTGCTTTATTTCTTTATGGTGAGTGCCAAGCGGAGAATCAGAAAATATCATTTTGTTCAAATTTTTGACTGGAACCGAACAGATCTAATCCCCGTTCTAGCTCACCTGAGGGGAACATGTTAACCATTACTCAAGAGAGATGCCAGATGGTATAAAATAATATTCAAATAAAAATAAAAATAAAAAAAACACATCGGAAATGACGAAACAAATAAAAGTCGCAATTCATTAAACTTAAATGGTTCTGATAAAATGGAAAATAAAAAATACCACACTGTCGGAACAATTCTGAATTCAAATATCAGAATCGTGGAAACAGGCAGATCGAAGTTCAATGTTTCCTGTACAAGTGCAAATCTGACAAGTCTGCTTTTACAATGTTTAATGTTTTTGAACTCTCTATTGTCTCGTAACATTAGTTTGTTAACATGACATGTGTAGTAGATCTACATTGCAATTAGATCAAATACATCCCCTTGCTACTACGTGTAAGAGTTAAAGTACACGAAATGTAATTATATGTTGTTTTGATCAAACCGTTAATTATATTAGTGAATTCTTAACGGGGAAATTGTTTTGCAATGTGCATAATGTTTAGATAGCAATCACCCTAAGTTATTTTGATGAAATCAGATGGAAGTATGTGACGTAAGTAGGTGATTATTTACAGTATATCGTAAAATGAAATAAAATAATAATAAAGTGCAACCCGGTTTAGGGATAAAGATCCGTATAAAAACCCATTTATAATGTTCCACGTCAATATATAACAATTGAATTGATTCGTGATTGAACCGTCACACGACTCGTTAATCCATTTTGACATAGGTAATCGGAGTTCAATGTTTAGAAAGGTTGCAAAGTACATGTATTTGATTAGAACAAGCTATAGAATATACTCTGACGATGAAGGTATGAACAATGAGTCATAATATACGAAACCGATAGGGACGATAGTGATTGAACATTAAGCATAAAGGATAGAGTGACGTAATTTGAAGACTTTGATTTTTGCATGTTGGACCTTTTGTTTTCGTTTTTCATTTGTTTTTAAGATATTGAAAACGACAATAAGGTATGATTAAACAGCTGTTTAATGGTGGATACCCAAAGTCGTTGGAACGTATGTCCTGTTTCTTTGTCATTTCTGTATATTTCCTATATATAGGCGAACTTGTTCTCGTCAAGCTGACTATGCATACATATTTGCCACTGGACATTAGCAATCAATTAAGTGACCTGGGAAATTTATAATTGATTCTGATAATTTTATATTAGTGAAGTCGTAAAAAGGGAGAGGGAGCGGATCATTCGACAGTGTAGTCATTGCTACAGATTTGGTCCAGCCCGACACTTACAAACTTTATCACATAATATAGTATTGAGGACACCTCACATGAACGGTGTTCAAACTCACAATGCTAGCTGCCATAGACACTGATAGCACAGGTAGTTGTAAATTCAACTACCATACCATCACTACCACGACTGCCCCATATATTTTGATTATAATTGACTCACAAGAAGATTTATAATGTTTACGAGCGTGGCGTTTCTGTTGTCTCGTATCTCTTATATTTTGAAATGACTTGTGTATGATCTAATTAGAGCTACATTTTGTCTATAAAATAAAATATAGTTCCTAATTATAGAAATAGGCATAAAAGTACAGCTAATGTAATTACACGGTAGATAAATCAAATAAATAATTACCTAAGTGGAATATTGAAACAAATTTATGCATTAAAAACTGGAAATACTGATGCTAATTCAATTCAGTTTAATGAAACTGGAAGTGCGTGTGTGACGTCATCACTATAAATTTTAAATATGTAATATCGAATGAAATTCATTGTAAAACAATAACATTGTAGGATAAAGACCTGGTGGATAATAGGTTGAAGACGTGTTGTTAACATTCAATTTGATTGTAAGAGGTTGCCGTCGCGGTCATCACGGTACAGTAGTATGTAACCAGTGCATATTAGCAGGGCAGTTGTAAGTTGCCACGTATGGTCAGGTGAACTCGATACAACGTTATGTGGTCAAGTTTATCATTGATTTACGGCATGTCAGTTGTTTTCTCAGTGTACTGTGGTTTCTCCCGATAATAAAAATGACTGCCAAAATATAACTCAAATATTGATGAAAAAGGAAGAAAAGTTTGAAGATACCGAATGGATAGACAGGAGTGGAAAATGGAAGAAGGACGGACAACACAATGGCCATAAAAAAACAGGACATAAGGACAAACAACGATCTACAAAACAGTACACAGAAAACTGAAGATCAAGTAACACGAACACCACTAAATACCGGGTGTGATTTCAGGTGCTTCCGAATGGTAAGCAGTTCCTGGAATTTGACATAGATCTTTTGTCAGATGTTCGAAAAATCTATTAAAAAAAAGTTTTCAACGTCTATATTTGTAGACAGTTTGTTTAGGGTTTTATTGTATTTGAAACTAAAGATAATTCTATGGTGAATTGAGCAATGATTAAAAATCGTTAAAATGTTATTACTAGTATATTCATTGAAAGCAGTCAAGGACTTGTATAGAATCAATCTTTATTCACGTAATTGAGTTTGAAAATGGTATTACTAGTAATATAAGTGTGTATTGCAACGACTCCCACAAAATAGAAATGTTTCATCCTAGCAACAAATATACTAAACCAAAACAAGAAGATCAAAAACCGTAACTCTAAGGTCAGACAATACAATGATCAGAATACAAAACAAGCATCTGGTAAATTTTCACATAATGTTCAAATATAACAGACATCTGGGTGTATTGAACACGAACATGTAACTCTTTGGTAAAATGGTAGTGTTTAGTCAATGACAGAGAGTCCAGTCCAATAGACCGCTGTCATCAAGATTCACGACGATGAACAAAGCAATCCTAATTACCTTTTGAAATGTTCTGGACTTGATAAACTTTCAAATTGACATCTTCGGCGATCAGTTGTATTATGTTTATATTTGTACTGAGATTATACTTAATTTTAATTACGTTCGTGTCCATCTAATGTATTCATGATAACTGATTTAATTATTGACATGGTGCATCTAGCTTATAAATATAAACCTTTTATTTAATAATTTGAGTAAAGACAGCTTTTACTTAAAAAATATATGGAAATACTTGGAATTTATTTATTTTCTAAAAACACACGGTAATGTAATCAATTGCATAATATAAAATTAAATTTGTTTTCAAGTAATTCTATAAAACAAGAATTATTTTCATCACTAATATTATTTTCAAAATATTTTTACTAATGGATTCTCACATGTTTTGAATAAACAAAAATATTTACAAATGCCAAGGGTTACATATTTACATATCAAATTAATAAAAACACATATAATGTGCACTTTTGCAGTATTTGCGACACTAATTAGATTGTGAATAATTGATTATGCCTTATGATAATTTGTGATACAATCGCTGCAAGTCAATAACCTTTTTGGCACAATTGAGCCTCTTATTTAGAGAAGCTAGTATGTTCAAACATTATCGGAACATTTCGTCTGTGTCGGTGATGGTTGTGTCAAATTTCATAAAAATCGGACATTTTGAGAGAGAGAGAAAAAGAACATTGTGTCTACAGACGAAGAGACGACAACGAAGCCGACCTCATACAAAAACATAACAGTAATAAAAGGGCACCAGCAGACTATAAAGAAACAGTTATTTGCACACATGTATCTATTGAATAGGCAGTAAATGATTTTATAACCGAAAAAACAAAAAGTTTATGGACAATAGATCATGTAGGTAACATATGCGGCAGCATATAAAACAAACGGTTGGTGTTGTCCCTACTGTACACAGCGAGTGTCAGTAATTTCACAGGGAGAGATCTGGTTTCATTCTTGGTATTCGTGGTACTGCGTGATTGTCAGAACATTTGTTCTGTTTAGTCTTCGTCTTGTTCCCTTTTTACATGTGCATCCTAATCGTCCCTATTATACCAATTTCTTCGTTTCTGAGTACTCCGCTATATTCATGACGAGAGGAAAACCCCATTTTAAAGGCGTATCTGTTAGACGAATCAAATACACAAATATTTTTAACTATTTTAGTTTTATATTTTTAGGATAGGTCGTTAGTGTCCCATCGCAAGGCAACAATTTCCGACCATTTCTATGATATCATCTTCTTAGACAAACTAACGCCCATAGACCCGACACAGTGTCGTTTTGTTACCTAAAGGATTTATATTTTTTGTCTTGAATAAACGTGAAACACAAGTTTCGTAGACAATAAATCATGAGGGTAATAATTTGGTAGTGGTATTGGCCTATGGATGGATGTTATGATTGGCACAAGGACAATGGGATTTGCAGTTGACCACAAATGACCACTCCTTACAAACGATTGCAATCTGGTAGGTAGACAAGATATCTTTTTACGAGAAAGGAGTGGTAGTATTCAAACGAGCATCGTCCTAAGCACGGGTTATGTATTGGATTTTTCCCGCGCTTTTTGCAGGACTATAGAAATGGGTGTCGTCCGTCCGTCCGTCCGTCCTTGTATTTATTTAAGTGCACTGGTGTTTCCATTTCAGATGTCCCTCTTGTCGCTAGACAGTTACACGACGGGTTCAACAAACGGAGAAAGAACTGCTTACCTTTCGGCACACCTAAGTGTTTTGCAACCTCTCATTGACTCTTTGATGGCTTCAAACCTTTCTTGTATTAATCCTATTTATATACCCCTTTGTTCCCCAGGGGAGGATGCCTTCAAGTGTCTCACCGCTACAAGGCAAAATAAATCGTATACATTTCGCTGTTCAAATAAAAACAATAACTAACGTTGTTGATGGTATGTATTGTCTATGATTTTGCAGAGGAACTGACTAAATGTCAAAAATGGTCATGTGAAAGTCGTCAAAATATATAAAAGAAGGGCAGATGGTTCATGACTTTCGTTTGTAATTTTACACTTGCTAAGCGAATTTGCAGTTTTGCCGTAAATATGATCAGAGTTAAGGATTGAAGACATTTATTTGTAGCATTTTAGTAACTTACAGAAAGAAAAATGTACCATTGATTTCTTCTGTTTATTAATATTGAGTGTTCATGGTGTTCATTTGAAATTTTTCATTGACTGAACAATTGATGGGCCTGTTATGGCATCCGTGGTGTTCCGCCTTCCAGTTGCAGTGTATTTGAACAGGCTGGAAATATGTGGTATTGGTACTCTTGTGGACCCATCAAGCTGAGTCGTCATCATCGAATAAGGACTCTAAAAATAGAAATATTATGGTAAATTTCACAACTATATTTGGGCGAGGCGAAATATCAGTCAATCGTCCTTTTATATGTTAGCGTTGACATGTTACTTGCATATTGAAAGCACGTGAATGACCGCATCATTTCACTATGAGGAGATGTTTTGGCCCATAATTCTAGTTTAACCCTGCCATTTTTATTAAAGTGCCTCTACCAAGCCAGGAAAATATGCGGTCATGCATTTGTGTGCTATGGGTATCTATTTTGCTGCTTTCTATGATTTTCGGACTGTTCCTACAGTGCGGTATTTTTTGTTTTTCATTTTATTAGAAATTATATAAATTTGTTGATCAAAACGAAATATTTATGATTTAAATGATTGCACAAAAGCGTTTCAAAGTATTACATGGCTGTCTTAAATAACTGTAGAGGTGTTTCAAATGAGATGTGGATTGTAGAAATGATTTAAAAGATTTTTGTCGATTGGATTTTGAAACTGTTCGGACAGTGTGATATTATTGTGTTTTTCATTTTTGTTTTTTTGTATACGTCTTAAATTAGTGTATGCACGTTTAAAATGATGCATACATCTTTCATTCTGATTACCCCTTTGGTGTCTTCAAACTCTTCTGTCATGTTTGCAGATATGATACACATGATTGTAAACATGTGTCAAATAAGGCTGCTTTATTACCTAGTTTTGGGAACAAAAACTGAAACCACGATTTTCATCGACATACAATGTGTATGGTGGTCTTTTTTTTGCATTCACTGATTTGAGGTGAGATGTGATTGTTCGTTATGTTGATAGTGGTGAAATTGTTGACCATCAATGTTTAAATTTTGTGTAGTTTAAACATATTTTATTTGTCAACTAAATAGACAAAATGGATAAGACACCAGTTAAACAAACTTATGAAGTCTTCTCCGTATTACATTTTGTTACATAAAAGAAGTACACAAAAGGCATACAATTACTATATATAGCACTAATAACAAATCGATAATAAATATTCACAAACAAATTTTGTTTATAAACATATAGATCACAAGGCTTGCTAACTCTCCTTGAATTCCTGTTCGTGCCCTTCATGCTTTATCCGTTTGCTATAAATTTGATCGATTACACAATCAATTGATGACATTAAATCAGTACTAATCTATTTTCCCTAAAAGAGAACTGTTTACCCTTCGCGAGCAATTCTTGTTGACCTCCGGTTTTTGATGGGGAACGTGTTGCTTATTTTCTTCGTTTTCTGTGCTGTTGTTTTTTGTTTGTTTTTTTGTTTTGTTTTTGTTTCTATTGTTGTCTATGCTCCGTGTCGTGTACCCAATCATACCTTTGTCTCTGGTTTTCCATTCAATATTGTCCCCTCGATTTCATATGAGATTTGTACATAATGTGACATATTTAAGGTGCTTTATGGCTATATTACATGCTACTGAACTGGGGCCGTCGTGGTCGTGATCGTATGGTAGTTGGATTTACTACCTGTGCAATCTGGACCTATCATCACTAAGATTGTGAGTTCGAATCCCGTTCATGGAGAGGTGTACTCGATACAACTTTATATGATAAAGTTTGTCAGTGACTTGCGACAGGTTGGTGGTTTTCTCTTGGCACTCCGGTTGCCTCCACCAATAAAATAAAACGCCATATATAACTAAAATATTGTTGAAAGTGGTGTTAACCACCATAAACGTAAACCATACAACTGAACAAAATTCATATTTTCATTTCTTAACGGTGTTATCCGACTGATAACGTTTGTCTTACAAATACAGCGCTATAAGCTGTGTCATGCACGGGGGCGGTGACATTCACATATAAGGTCATAATGTGAGTATATGACTTTGTTATGATAACCATTTCGTTCGAATTAAAGTAAAGAAGTGTTTCTTATGAAATCCTTCAATTTGTTAATAACAAGTTATGGTGAGTATACATAATTTGTTGGATTCATTTAGCCAACCCTAATGTGGTACCTCCTATATTTACAATGTACCGTCGCCATGGTTTTAGAGCAATCATTTGTAGAGTATATATGAAGAAACTTTAACAAATATCTAATGAAGACGTGAAAATATACTTACCATGTAGGTTCTAGCAGCGTTCCAAACTGGAAACTGAACATTACACGAGAAAGTTCCCGGTGTTGTACAAAATTTCTCCCTCTTTCTCCATTTCGCTCTTCTATTTTGAAACCAAACCTTCAATGAACATTTTGAATAAATATAATTCTATACAGGGAAACTGAAACGATAGATAACACTGAATCATATCTAAACCGAAATTTCAGATTTAGTTCCAATATGTTAAGTCGTTATATAATTACCCTGTCTAATCCAATCACCTGTTTATTGCAAAAAAAAAATATAATAATAAAAAAAAATAAAAAAAAACATTACAAGTTTTTCTGACAACATGGAATCGCAAAATACATACAGTCGAACAACATAGCTCGTTTCTGAGATAGAACATTTCGGTCTTTTTAAGATTTATATTGCAATTTAAACGTAGATATATAATTTAGTTCACACAACACGTTTCTAAGGTAATCTTCATCAAGTACGCCCATAGTCAAAAGTTTGGGAAGTCAAATAATTCAAGGTGTTTTGGGAGCAAGTAACCCAAAGGACCCAAACAGATTGTCTATTCCTGACGCAGACTGACTTTAGTTTTAATAAATTATATTGTTTAGGAGCTGTAAAATTTAACCCTCGTTAACATTATATGTCAAGGGAGTATAGAGATAATTAAACATGTATCTCATTCCAAGAATGCATTTCATTATAAAGTTTCAACACAGCTTTGTGATGTGTGTTGCTCATGAAGTAACTGAAGGAATGCATGTCTTCGAAATCTTTTTCGCTTTACCCGTTCACTGTTAATAATAACCGAATAAGCAGTTGCTTCACCTATAATACTGAACACATATAAGGACTGTGTATGTTCTTGTATTTTCATACCGTTGTTTTACTCGATCTGGTATGGTTTTATACATGACTCACTAGACTGGTTCACTTATATTTATCTTAGTATGAAACTACTAACGATATAACGACAGAAAACCAGTTAAAATATGTATCCACTCTCAAATATTCTTATGACACAATGACGCGTGAAGTGTTTGACCTTAAACCACTTATATTAATGGTACATAGATGTTACATTAGAATTGTTGTCTTTTTGTGTGATCAATAAGTTGAGGTTAGAGGTTATTGTTCGATAAGTTGAATTGTTGACCATCACTGTTTAAACGTTTTTTTCATACCACTGATATTATTAGAATTATCTTGGTAACTACAATGTATATGTCTACCTGTATTCTTGATTCAGGAAGTTTTACTTTCGATGCCAGCCTCTCTCTTAGAAACACGTCAGGATAATGGGTTTTCTTGAATACTTTCTCTAGTTCTTGTAACTGACGAGTAGAAAATGTTGTTCGGTTTCTTTTGTTCTTAATACATGCCTTAAGTTCTGGTTTCATGTTGGAATTTGGAATCTCTTCTACAATTAAAAAAAAAACAGCAATAAAATAAAAACGAAAAATACCACACTGTTGCAACAAGTCCAAAAATGGTACAGACAGCTCAATAAAAAGTGGCGGGGTTAAACTAGTATATAATACAGGCATTGGTTATATTATGCACTAGCACCGTACTATTTTTTAATTATATTTGCAACTGGTAGTTTTTCTGACACCGAGAGAAGCATAACAACGATGTGCAAAATACTTACCCTTCGCGAGGACCTGTGTTCATCTCCTGGTTGTTGGTTTTTTTGGTAGGGTTCGTGTTTCTCATTTTTTTTTTTATTTTTCTATTTCATTTTTTTTGTTGTTTTCGTCCTGTGTTTTGTATACCAAATGTTGGCAGTGACTCTGGATTGTCAATTCTTGATTGCCCTGTCAGTTTTCTGTAAAATTTATTTCCTTGTTTGGAAATTTCGTCTTTTCCTCTACCTAAAACATACCGCCTCCAACTAGTTGAACATTTGAATAATAAACAATATTTTGATAATAACATAAGGAAGAAATAGAAATAAACAACCCATCTTCGTTACACTATTTCCCTGAATAGCATGCGTGGAGTCACATATGAAGCAAGAACTAGTTTGTCTTTCAGAGCACTAGAATTCTTCACTATTTTTTTTTATGGAAACTGTCTTGCTCCCCTTTAGTTTTTGGTATATGTTCACCATGATTATTTTTTGTCTTTGTCCAATTTTGTTTTGTATTTTGGTCCATGTGTTTGTCGTTCTATTTTGAAATACTTGTTTTTCTTTATAACTTTTGGTCTCTTCAGTGTTTTTTTTTTTTGCAACAGTTATTTCAACACACAATAAGGAAATACATTTGAAAGACATTTGATCAAAAGAGGTAAAATCAGACAATGCATAGTGCAATATTAATTGTTTATGAAGATTATTATTATCGCTTAAGATCTTCAAGAATGAATTTATTCCAGACAAGAAATAATATTGACTTGTCTTAGTTGCAGTGATATCAATTATGACAAGAGAAACTGATGTGACGGCAGATCATAAAGAAAACTTTCTCTTTAAGTTTCTATTTATTATTGAATATTACGTAAGACAAGGAAGTAAAATAAAGGAAATAAAATTTGTTTCTATTCTTAAAGATATATATATATATTGTAATATGAATGCATTCGTTTCCTTTGATCTTTTTATGGTTTATATACAAGAATGTAAGCAACATCTAAGAACTATGAAATAATACATGCAGACACGAGATATTGCACACTTTTAATCTGAGCTATAGTTTTATTACTCTCAGAAAACCGTGCAATAATCAAAGACCTAGATCTGATATCGCATAGTTTAAACGGTTTTAATTTGTTTGGAAAAACCGTGGTAGAAATATTTCCTATTCAATTTTCATAGAAAAGATGACATTACTTCTTCAAAACCTACTCTATCGTATAAATGTTCGCATGTTCGCGTCAAATGCGAAAATAAATGCGTTCGAACCCTAATTCTATCGAAACGAAGAATGAAATTGGAATTTTCTTTTGTTTATCCTTTAAGTACGCAGCATTCAAGAACAAAATAAACATTTATTTGTCTTAAAAAGGAACAGTATTTTCCAAAGTTCAAGTCATTTCCTCCTATGAAGTATTTCACTGACGAATTGTCAGCTCTCGGCCTCAACATGATTTTAATATTAAGCCAAATAAAAAGCTGCATGCCCTAAAATAATATTACAAATATTCTTTTAACTTGGAATTTATATATCCGTTTGGTTATTGTTAACCAACAACCGTTCACAAAGCTAAGACCTGTGTAAAACAAATGATGTGTATAGACGATATTATAGTCATTTTTTGTGCATAATAGATATAAATCCATTGGCCTATTCGTTCGTTGATTGTGCTAAAAGATTCAAATAAACCAATCGCCCTTGTGAACATAAACGAGTGTCTTATGTCTGGATAATACTATACTCTTGTACGTAAAAGATAACTGGTCGCTGTTCCTTACGAACAATAACTTGTTGGAAATGGCCATTAGTAGTCCCTTGCGAAAAGCTTCTGGCCCTACCCATTACACATCCCAGCCCTACCCATTACATCCCGGACATATCCATTACATCCCGGACCTACCCATTACATCCCGGCCCTACCCATTACATCCCGGCCCTACCCATTACACGTCCGGTCCTACCTATTACACTTCCGGCCTTACCCATTACATCCCGGCCCTACCCATTTTAACAGAGGTGTTTACTGCTACGGATTTTCCGTATTTACCACGGATTTGAGATGCAAGATACGGACTACGGATTTGTTCGCGAAAATACGGTTTCTGTGGCATTTCAAAATTATAATTTCCCACACTTAATTTTCCACGAAGCGCTTGAATACTTGTATATATGAGTCAACGCATAAAACGTTAAAACGATCAAGACTTGGAATGCATTCGGAATACTTCTAATTTATCGTCTGTTTAGCGTCTGAGAAATGTGCTCGCTTGAAAATCCGAAATGAAAAGATGTCAGCAGCCAAAGCTGCAAAGCGGGTTCTGGATTTGGGGGTGGAAGATCACGACGTCAATTGTACGCCGCCAAAGAAAAGAAAACAAACACTGCAGAAGTATACAGACTCATATCACGATTTGTGGCCTTGTTTGACGGCATCCAAGCGTGCAAGTCTGATTTTTCGTGCAGTCATGCCGGAAAAATGATTGTAAAACTAAAAGACACGTTGAGTCTAAAGTGCATAAACACCATGAAACAAACGAACATGTCTTACTCTATGAAATCATTTGTGGGGCTTTCAAAATCATGTTTCCTGATTCAAAGATTGCTCAAGGTTTGTAGTCATTTTTATACTTCTATAGTAGGCAAGAGATGGTGTATGGTTTCATATCTTATAAATGAACCTGACCCACACCTCTCGTTTTCTTTCTTTATTCCCTTCTTTTTGGTCTGGGATTTATAAGGTTTGAGGGGATGAAAACCTTATTTTCTAGGGGAAGTGCTGCCTAAATTTTTTTCACTTTTGGACTTTTAATTTTTTTTTTTTAACCTATCCAGGGATGTTCTGGTGTAATCATTGGTGTCTGTGTCAAGCTTTTGTGAGTGAAATTAAAAACTTTGTAAACAATAGTTAATGTGATTGAACATGTAGCTAGTAGAATTGAAGTAATTATATTATTCTAATATCTAGTGCAGCTGAACTTCTACTTAGCTGAATAACATACATTATGCTAATAGGACATAACTGAGTTTAACAAATTTCCCTGTCATTTATTTCAGAAACAAAGGTAATAAATCCTATAAAATTTCTTTAGTATCTTCAAATCATGACTCAGATACTGTCAGAATGCAGGAAATGGCATCTAATTTAAAAAAAAATATTTCAGACCCCCTAGAAGGTTCGCGTCACTTTGCGATGCTCAACGGTGATACTAACAGATGTCCAAAACTACTGATAAAACTGGCCAATACTATTGATAGCCTTCATTTTGGGTAAACACCTCTGCCATTACATCCCGTTTTCCTTGTGGAAATCTCAGTAGAGACGGTAAATTTAGTCTTATGTAGTGGTCACAATGTGCCTACTCTTTTTCGAAATCTACAAAAGATGTCTTTTGCGTGCAAGAGAGCGTGGCACTCTCCAAACACGTTACTCACTATGGTCCATGGTTAGACTTTCCGTATTATGACCCGACAACTCCACAACCAACGAGAAGACTCCCGTTTTCCTTCACATGGGTGCGCGCTAAGCAGTTTCGTGGGGTTGAGCCCTGGCAAACTTCACCAATACCCAGTGTAGTTAATCTAGTTAAAAGCTGTCTTGTATTGAATTGGAAATCTTCATTATTTTGCTTTTGCTTCGCTTGATAATTGAAAAAAAATATACATAAATTTGTATATCATTTGTCCCAGACAAAATTAAACCTTGAAACTTTTGAAAAACGTATGAGCAAAATATCAGTAGAGGTATACAAAAGTCTCACAATAGTGACCTTAGCAGATTGTGGCTATTCTGTTTAGGCCGTTTTATTTTATGAACCCTAAAGACTTTTCTTTTAAACTATTTGCATTTCCAATCTTTTGACATCTGAGGAAGGTTATTCCAGAAATGCTTTGTGTGCACTAAATTACATATTTACATTTGTTTCCACATTCTTAGTAATGATGACAAAATGAAAGTAATTTTTAGCTACTGACAAATTTCTTCAATTACGCACACGCCATAAAAAGCCGAATTTGAAAATTATGACGCTTACCTTTGTTTATAGGAATAGTATCAACACAGTCTGATAGCTGTAAAATATTTCTAATAGAGAATTTTAAGTCACCATCGGGAGCTTTTGGTTCAGACACTTCAATATCGTCCGAAAAATTATCAACAGAGCTATCACCCTGGGCCTGGTCAACATTCATATTTAGTTGAATGAAAGTGACAAAATTATAAAAATATCATAATTTTTCTTCTTCCTCATTATAATATTTAATCAAATAATTTCATTACAAGATCCCGTGTGTGAAGCCTTAGGATAGAGAATTAATATCCTCAATATCATAACAAGTTATAAGTGATATGTTTCAAATACATAAATTTTGAAATTAACGGCAATATTTCAAATGTTATGTTCAGCGCTACCCTTCATGATGCTGTCAAGTTTGGACAAGATCCTTTTTACCTTGTACCACTAGGGCTTCTGTCAGGATATTTGATCCCAGCGCTCATCCTCCTGATAGGGAAATTAACTTTCCATTTATTAGTTTTCATTGCAATAATTATAGAACATCGTTTGATTACAAATGAAATCAAAGGCATGATAATCATTTTCACTTATAATGATTCGCTTGCGCCAGCATTTATTACAGAAAAGCCATTTCATCAAATCATAACGTGACAACTTCTTATTTTGATATTTTATAATAATTATTATTCTAATATTTTGCTAATACCATATGACATTGACCAAAAACGTGTATTATTCCTGGTAAAAGGTACATTTGCACTATTTAAAGACAATTTTGAAATTTATTTAAAAAAAAAATGCTATTAAAATGACACGATTTAAAGACAATTTTGAAATTTATATAAAAAAAAATGCTATTAAAATGACATGATAATTGAACTTCCTGTCATGTGACAACATATTATACAAGTGACAATACAAATGAACAACTGCAATATTTATTGTTTATGTAGCAAGAATTCGGGCGCGTTATAGGTTTTATGATGTTTAACTAACGCCACTTTCAACAATATTTCAGTTATATCGTGGGGGTCAGTTTTATTGGTGGAGGAAAACGGAGTATCCGGAGAAATCCAACCGACCTGTCGTAAGTTAGTAACAAACTTGTATCAAGTACACCTCGCCATTAGCGGTATTCGAACTCACAACTTTAGTAGTGATAGGAACTGATTGCACAGGTAGTTAAAATCCAACTACCATACCATCACGACAAAGATTTTCCTCATACACGTTTAGGTTTGCTCTTGTTAAAGATAGAAATAAATAGAGAATGTCATTCTTTCCAAGAACAGTACGAGACTGGAACCTACTAGCCCCAGACATTGTTGAGATGGACACACATGAGGCCTTTAATAGTCCAGACAGTGACAACTGTATATAGTTTTAAATTGTAAATTCAATTCTATTATTATTTATTATCATTTAATTGAAACTGATTTAAATTTTGGCCACACTATTCTTTGGGCATGCCGCACAAAAACCAAAATTGCATGAAGGAGGCAATCATATGACAGAAGCAGAAACAGAACCATGTGTTAATAAAAGTCAAAATTGTATCTGTAAGAGAAATATTAAATATAACAGGGGAGTGAAATCCGTGTAATATTACGACATGAAAGGCAGGTGAACTACAGACAGACTGCTTAGTAAAATGTGAGAAAATAATAGAAGTATTTATAATATTTAATTTAAGGTGTTGTTTCGTAACAACACGGGTTCAATAGTTTATTCTAATCTCAAGGATTCTTGTTTCATTCGCAACATATTTTATAAACATAAATATTCCAAATGATCATTTTTGAAACTATATCAAATGCCTCCGACATATTCGATTTATAATTTTAATTCTATATATTGGTGAAAAAAAAAGGCAAAATGTGTAATATATTTAATTAAAAAATGTCAACAACATACACAACTGACTAAAAAGTCAATAATTTTCGTTTACTATTGAAATTTTAACACCACTTCTTGAATGTTTACAAATTTCAACCTAGGATAACTATGAAAGACATTACATATCGTATTTCAAAGATGACCACCCTCCCCCTCACATTAGTGAATTACTGGTCATTAAGTAGAGCACCGAAAGTGTGCGACTTGTGGGGAAGGCTGGGGTCTGCTATCATAATATATTTTTTAAAGAAATAAAATCTAGACTGACGTTACGCGCGATTGTAGCAACGCTAAATGTTGCACCGACGCTAAATGTCGCACCTGACGCTATATGTCGCAAGGGTGACGCTAAATGTCGCAAAACCTCCTAACGCTAAATGTCGCAATATTTTGTACTACCGCTATATGTCGCAACCTCAACGCTAAATGTCGCACTCTTTTATAAGCCAAAATGCACAGTAATTTGCTGTTTCAACCGCTCTCTGAGACTAAGTAAGGAAGATCAGTGGAATCTGCATAGTTCTTATGAGATAAAAGAATGAAATTTTTAAGAATGAAATCATTTACATGAAAGTTTACAATTTCACTTTTCACATTTTCATTCGAAAAACGTGACATCACGAAATGTGTAATCATGAAGTTTACAATACTATACTTGCCTGAAAAGTAAATTTTGATCTTGAAATATGGAATCGTGAACTTCATGATATCACACTTCACGATTTCTTTCGAAACAAGTGAAATAAAAAATTGTAATGAAAGAAGTAATGACATCATTAAGCGTGAACTCTTGAAGTGTGAAATCATGAATCTCACATTTCCACATTTCATGATTTCTTTCAAAACGAGAAATTATGAAGTATGAAATTGTGAAAGTTTGCGATCTACACGTTTTTTGATTGTATTAATGGAGTTGTGAAGTGTGTAATACTGAAGTTTACGGTTTTGTACTTCATAATTTAAAGTTTTTCTTAAAAAAAACTATCATAATGAAGTATGATGTGATCGCGAATTTCAGGAGTTCAGTAATCCTGGCGAAATACGTATTATCGTGAAGTGTAAATAAGGACTTTCAAAACATCATACAATTCTATCCGAAAACATGAATCGTGAAGTGTGACATAATGATGTTCCTAATTTCACGGGGCCCGGGTGGATCAATGAGTTAGGTTGTTGGATCTAACAGCTCATACAAGCCTATCACCGATATGGCGTGGGTTCGCGCCCGGCTTTGTAAATTACAAAAAGGGTGCACTCGACTCATAACCGCAAGTGATAAAGTTTACCGGTTGCTTGCCCATGGTCGGTGGTTCTCTCCGGGTACTCCGGCTTCCTCCACCACTAAAACTGGTCATCATGATATAGCTGAAATAGTGCTGAAAGTGGCGTTAAAACACCAAAAATCAATCAAATCATAATTTCACACTTCGTGATTTCATTATTTTTATCAAAACTTGAAATCGTGAAGTATGGAATCTAAAAGTTCGCGATTACATACGTATCAAGTATGAAGACACCATCAGTCTTTCGTACGTTCGTAGGTAAGTTATACGTATGTATTGTCATTACCCAAAAAGGAGACAATACCTATAAGTTAATAAGCAGCAAATAGAAAGTTAACAATGGCTGGAGTAAAAAAAGTAACAACACGGAATAAGAACATATCAATTATCAAATCCTTCTTGGTTGAACGTTAGGAAAACAAAATAAACAAACAATACGATATACATGTACATGTAGCGTTAATATCACAGTACTAATGCCGTGTATGTATATACCAAATTCTGTCAATTGTATACCAGCCACAAAATGTGGCTATCCGCAGAAAGAGCCAGGCATTGGCCCAAGAGGAATGTGTTATTACTTCCCGAATTGCCTGTACTAATCCACTGCCAGAACCAACAATAGAAATATTTCTCCTTATACTGATAGGTGACACGGAGATATTACCAAACTGGTCAGGGTAGAGATACAGCAGGGGGCGTCGGTGTCTTGCTCACAATTTCTTGAAACAGTCTATTCACCCGTTGAAGGGAATATCGTGACGAATGATTTTGTTTCAAGACACGGTTAATAATCACATACCAAATTTCCATGGGTAGTTCTACATAATGTTTCTGAACGCGTTTAGGTTTCCTTTTTATCTGAATTAATTCTTGTAATTGTTTAACACGAGACTTAATGTCTGACGGACTATTATTATTCACATTATCATCAGTATCGTTACTGTCCGAGTCAAAATCGTTATTGTCCGTGTTAATATTGCGAGTCAATATCGGTAGTGTGCGAGTCAATATCGTTAGTGTGCAAGTCTATATCGTTAATGTGCGAGTCAATATCGGTAGTGTGCGAGTCAATATCGGTAGTGTGCGAATCAATATCGGTAGTGTGCGAGTCAATATCGTTAGTGTGCAAGTCTATTTCGTTAGTGTGCGAGTCAATATCGGTAGTGTGCGAGTCAATATCGGCAGTGTGCAAGTCTATATCGTTATTGTCGTGTCAATATCGTTAGTGTGAAAGTCTATATCGTTAGTGTGCGAGTCAACATCGGTAGTGTGCAAGTCAATATCGGTAGTGTGCAAGTCTATATCTAATTACAAGGCATATATCATTTTCAATGTACATGTATCTTCCTTACCGGTTACCTCTATGGAAGACTATTCAAGCAATTTCGAGGATACTGCAGTATACAGAGAGTACTTAATTTAAATATATCCGGTTCCTGTTCATTCCGATATACAGAATCGATGCATCTGACATCGTTTTACATTTATTTTCGACATATTTCAAAATATTTCAGATACAGTGCTATGAATAATGGTGAGACCCGGTTGCCCGAGAATGATAATCAAATTCCATATTTCTACTGTACTAGAGCGATCACAATGTAATAATCGTGTCATACACGCACACTGACTTCATTACATACGTGATGGCACATGTAACTAAATATACAAAATAGTGCGACATTTAGCGTTGAGGTTGCGACATATAGCGGTAGTACAAAATATTGCGACATTTAACGTTAAAGGTGCGACATTTAGCATCAGGATGTCTTGAGACATTTAACGTTGGTTGCGACATTTAGCGTCAGCCTTGCGACATATAGCGTCAGGTGCGACATTTAGCGTCGGTGCGACATTTAGCGTTGCTACAGTGATGTTCATTCCTATAAACGGAACAGACGTAAAACAAAATGAACGACGTTTTTTTAAAGTTTTTTTTATGTTTTGTGTTTGTATTGCGTAGTTTGTATAAAATAATGGATGTGTTTTTACACTAAACTGCGTAGTAAATGGATCTCGAAAATAATTTTCCTTCGAATTAAAAACATGTTGACTATTTTACATGACTAACCAAATAATTCTCAAAGAACAATTAAAAATGTCAGGTCCCGGTGTTGATTTTGTCTCGTACATTTATCCTTTTCTTCAAGAAATAAAATGAGTTTTATTCAATCGGTTAAAAAATACAATATAAATTTTCCACAGAAAAATATGATGTTTTGTATTTTGCTGTTTCTGTCGGATCGTTGCCTCATGGACAATTATTCCACGTCTCAGTATTTTCCATTGACCTCATAATAGAAAAAAAACACTATCAAAACATATATGCAAGTCGTTTTATCACATTATACTTCCATTTCATCTAAAACTGATAAAATATCCAAATGTGCAGTTTCAGTAAGATTAAGTGCCCCATTCAGGAACTGAAGTATTGGAGAAATATAAATTATAAACGGAACTGAAATAATCGAACGTTTCTTATTCAACAAATTGAATGATAAAAGTTTTCTGGTTCGGTCAAAATAACAACCATGGACAATTTTACTTCCTTTTCCGTAAGTTATCATAAAAAATGTAACATTATCTTACGAGTCTTTTTCCATTTTTGTTTGTTTGTTTGTTTGTTTGTTTTTTGTTTTGTTTGTTTTTGGTTCCTTTTTTTTCGTTTGGTTTGTTTGTTGTTATTTTACTTTTTTGTGACAAACATTACGTTTCGCATAGGTTACATACAAAATTGAAAATTGATCAATGCGACGTCGCATTGCCGTCATCATGAAAAATCACGGAGGAGACATTTATTTCATCCTTTTTTAACGTTCCATATTTCAAACCCCGTGATTCCTATGTTTATAATGTTTGCAGATTTAAAAAGAAGAGAAAAACAACATTTCATCATTTATTTTTGATTGCTCTATGCCTTGAATTG
>MJUT01051479.1:216911-234576 GCA_002080005.1 Gigantidas platifrons
GGCGTGGGTTCGCGCCCGGCTTTGTAAATTACAAAAAGGGTGCACTCGACTCATAACCGCAAGTGATAAAGTTTACCGGTTGCTTGCCCATGGTCGGTGGTTCTCTCCGGGTACTCCGGCTTCCTCCACCACTAAAACTGGTCATCATGATATAGCTGAAATAGTGCTGAAAGTGGCGTTAAAACACCAAAAATCTATGAAATCATAATTTCACACTTCGTGATTTCATTATTTATATCAAAACTTGAAATCGTGAAGTATGGAATCTAAAAGTTCGCGATTACATACGTATCAAGTATGAAGACACCATCAGTCTTTCGTACGTTCGTAGGTAAGTTATACGTATGTATTGTCATTACCCAAAAAGGAGACAATACCTATAAGTTAATAAGCAGCAAATAGAAAGTTAACAATGGCTGGAGTAAAAAAAGTAACAACACGGAATAAGAACATATCAATTATCAAATCCTTCTTGGTTGAATGTTAGGAAAACAAAATAAACAAATAAAACGATATACATGTAGCGTTAATATCACAATGCCGTGTATGTAGAAACCAAATTCTGTCAATTGTATACCAGCCACAAAATGTGGCTATCCGCAGAAAGAGCCAGGCATTGGCCCAAGAGGAATGTGTTATTACTTCCCGAATTGCCTGTACTAATCCACTGCCAGAACCAACAATAGAAATATTTCTCTTTATACTGATAGGTGACACGGAGATATTACCAAACTGGTCAGGGTAGAGATACAGCCGGGGCGTCGGTGTCTTGCTCACAATTTCTTGAAATAGTCTATTCACCCGTTGAAGGGAATATTGTGACGAATGATTCTGTTTCAAGACAAGGTTAATAATCACATACCAAATTTCCATGGGTAGTTCTACATAATGTTTCTGAACGCGTTTAGGTTTCCTTTTTATCTGAATTAATTCTTGTAATTGTTTAACACGAGACTTATTATTATTCACATTATCATCAGTATCGTTACTGTCCGAGTCAAAATCGTTATTGTGAGTGTGCGAGTCTATATCGTTAGTGTGCGAGTCAATATCGGTAGTGTGCGAGTCAATATCGTTAGTGTGCAAGTCTATATCGTTAATGTGCGAGTCAATATCGGTAGTGTGCGAGTCAATATCGGTAGTGTGCGAGTCAATATCGTTAGTGTGCAGGTCTATTTCGTTAGTGTGCGAGTCAATATCGGTAGTGTGCGAGTCAATATCGGCAGTGTGCAAGTCTATATCGTTATTGTCGTGTCAATATCGTTAGTGTGCGAGTCAACATCGGTAGTGTGCAAGTCAATATCGGTAGTGTGCAAGTCTATATCTAATTACAAGGCATATATAATTTTCAATGTACATGTATCTTCCTTATCGGTTACCTCTATGGACGATGCCTTCAGAAGACTATTCAAGCAATTTCGAGGATACTGCAGTATACAGAGAGTACTTAATTTAAATATCTCCGGTTCCTGTTCATTCCGATGTACAGAACCGATGCATCTGACATCGTTTTACATTTAGCTTGGACATATTTCAAAATATTTCAGATACAGTGCTGTGAATAATGGTGAGACCCGGTTGCCCGAGAATGATAATCAAATTCCATATTTCTACTGTACTAGAGCGATCACAATGTAATAATCGTGTCATACACGCACACTGACTTCATTACATACGTGATGGCACATGTAACTAAATATACAAAATAGTGCGACATTTAGCGTTGAGGTTGCGACATATAGCGGTAGTACAAAATATTGCGACATTTGACGTTAAAGGTGCGACATTTAGCGTCAGGAGTTCTTGAGACATTTAGCGTTGGTTACGACATTTAGCGTCAGCCTTGCGACATATAGCGTCAGGTGCGACATTTAGCGTCGGTGCGACATTTAGCGTTGCTACAGCGATGTTCATTCCTATAAACGTAAGACGTAAAACAAAATGAACGACGTTTTTTAAAAGTTTTTTTTTATGTTTTGTGTTTGTATTGCGTAGTTTGTATAAAATAATGGATGTGTTTTTACACTAAACTGCGTAGTAAATGGATCTCGAAAATAATTTTCCTTCGAATTAAAAAAATGTTGACTATTTTACATGACTAACCAAATAATTCTCAAAGAACAATTAAAAATGTCAGGTCCTAGTGTTGATTTTGTCTCGTACATTTATCCTTTTCTTCAAGAAATAAAATGAGTTTTATTCAATCGGTTAAAAAATACAATATAAATTTTCCACAGAAAAATATGATGTTTTGTATTTTGCTGTTTCTGTCGGATCGTTGCCTCATGGACAATTATTCCACGTCTCAGTATTTTCCATTAACCTCATAATAGAAAAAAAACACTATCAAAACATATATGCAAATCGTTTTATCACATTATACTTCCATTTCATCTAAAACTGATAAAATATCCAAATGTGCAGTTTCAGTAAGATTAAGTGCCCCATTCAGGCACTGAAGTATTGGAGAAATATAAATTATAGACGCAACTGAAATAATCGAATGTTTTTTATCCAACAAATTGACTGATAAAAGTTTTCTGGTTCGGTCAAAATAACAACCATGGACAATTTTACTTCCTTTTCCGTAAGTTATCATAAAAAATGTAACATTATCTTACGAGTCTTTTTCCATTTTTGTTTGTTTGTTTTATGCTTTTGTTTGTTTGTTTGTTTTTTGTTTTGTTTGTTTTTGGTTCCTTTTTTTTTTGGTTTGTTTTTTTTGTTGTTATTTTACATTTTTTGTGACAAACATTACGTTTCGCATAGGTTACATACAAAATTGAAAATTGATCAATGCGACGTCGCATTGCCGTCATCATGAAAAATCACGGAGGAGACATTTATTTCACCCTTTTTTAACGTTCCATATTTCAAACCCCGTGATTCCTATGTTTATAATTTTTGCAGATTTAAAAAGAAGAGAGAAACAACATTTCAACATTTATTTTTGATTGCTCTATGCCTTGAATTGCTATTAACAAAACCATCCGGAAAACGCTTGCCTACATTATTTTATTCAAAAATCGGACTCGGGACATTTTGTTCACCCAAAATGAAAATAAAATATTTTTTCGGATTTTGCCTTTTTTATATTTGTCCTCTTCAAATTTTGAACTGCTTAAAAACAACATTTTGATAGTTGCATTATTTACTCCCCAATTTCCATGATAAAGCTGTATTTTTGTCTTGTTTGTGAAGTCTGAATTGTGATTGGATGAATGGGACACAATGTAACTGTTCTCGAACCTGCCTGGCAAATCGGTAAATGACGTCATAATGACATCATAAGTTATGTCATCAACGATTGCCACTCTGGGAACTGCGTGGCAAAAAATATAAGAAATCGGACAAGAAATTAAAACGTTAACAATGCTTTAACTTTTATTTGTAGCGTAAAATGTTACACGGGACAACGACTTTTTCCACCGAAATCAACATTTCACGGCATATAATTACAAAATAACACGTTTTAAATCGGAATTAATTACAAAGAGTAATGGGGACGGACTTAGACTTTCCATAAATATACATTTCTCAATGCAATATTTCTTTTCTATCTTGGCTGCACGGTCTTCATAAAGCGGCAAGCTTAACTATGGTTAAACGTACGAACATCGCGCGTAACGTCTCTGAATTTTTGGGGATTCAAGTCTTATCTTTGTGTTGTGTATGCCGTTTGACACACAGTGATTTTATATCATATTCGACAGAATCCTTAACCACTATTTAAAGAGGTACATAATCTTAAAGAACGTCAGAGCGTCATTTGTTGGTCTTTTGATTCCCATCTCCATGGCAGCAACAATAATTCTAGAATACTGCTGACGGTGATGCCAAACAACATGCGCAATGAAATGGCTGAATAGAATTCCAGAGTACCCGAGTTCACCCCAGTTTTTAATGAGGTTCGCGTTGCTCAATCTTTAGTTTTATTTGTAATCGTTTGTTGATCATTGTTTATACTTTTTTTCTTTTGGCCATTCGCCATAATATAGCTGAAATATTGTTGAAAGTGGCGTTAAACACCAACAATCATCAACTCATCTTTTGGCCATTGTATTGTATGTCCTTCTTCGATTGACGGCTTCTGGTTACCCCTTTGGTATCTTCAAAGAAAAGTTTGAAGATTGAATGATTGATTTTTTGGGGTTTAACGCTGAAAGTGGCGTTAAACCCCAAAAAATCAATCAATCAATCTTCAAACTTTTCTTATTAAACAAGTATCACCAAATTATTGTTTTTTCTCTAGTGGATAAACAATCGCTGGTTTTATGCGTGATTAGCGGGTCAGAAGATACTTAGTTACAAAATTAATACTGGGTTAGACCCGCGACATGTAAGTCTACACGTACGGAGATGTCTATTATTTCCAATAAGGGTCCTTTATATAAATATATATATATATATAAACGTCTGAAAAAGTAGCCAACGTATAGAACCTACAGGATGTCGGATCGGAAACAAGTGTTAACGATTCTGTGCAACGATTTTATTTTTTTTTTATTTTTTTTTTTTATATATAGATATATATTTAAAACATTTTGCCGCAATCTTTTTTCAACTGGGATAATTTACAATGAACGTTAACACGTCGAAAGTACATTTTTTAATATCAATTACTAAACGTATGAATATAGTTAGGTAAAATACAGTAGGCGTTCTTTCGTTTTGGAAAATTATCTGTTTTTCCGTGCGAGTAATCTGGTATTACGCCTTTTTGTGACTATTGCGTGCCATAAACAATGGATTGAAGATGCATTTCCGCATTTCTAAGCCTCATTCAAATAAATCTCTTATTACAATCTTTAATATCAATGAAATAAATTATCAATATTGGAAATAATAATACAAAGACGAAAACAAACGAAAAGTTGTAACGTGTAAAAAATATCATCATGAGACAAGAAGAGTTTGAGGATACTCAAGGGGTAATCAGAATCCGTAAATCGAAGAAGAACAGACAACACAATTGCCAAAAGAAAATGGACAAAATGACAAACAACGATCTACAAAACATTACACTTATAAAACTAAAGATCGAGTAACACGAACCTCACTAAAAACCTGGGTGATCTTAGGTGTTCCGGAAGGGTGAACAGTTCCTGCTCCACTAGTGACACCCGTCATGTAAGAATCGCGTGTCCAACAATTGTATTTACGTGGTCTCTTGGCGATAAAGGAATAGGACAGCGACATTTCATACTTTTGTTAATTTTAATGACTTTTTCATCGCACGGTCATTTTGGAAAATCACAACTATAATTCTACTTTTGAGTGAACAGTATTTCAGATAAAGTGACGAACTATAATTCTACTTTTGAGTGAACAGTATTTCAGATAAAGTCACAACTATAAGTCTACCTTTGAGTGAACAGTATTTCAGATAAAATCACAACTATAATTCTACTTTTGAGTGAACAGTATTTCAGATAAAATCACAACTATAATTCTACTTTTGAGTGAACAGTATTTCAGATAAAATCACAACTATAATTCTACCTTTGAGTGAACAGTATTTCAGATAAAATCACAACTATAATTCTACTTTTGAGTGAACATGTGATAGTGTTAATCTCTTAGTAAATTAGAGTTCCTATTTTTTTTAGTGTCTTTACGTTCTGAGTTCCGTTACTATTTCCGCATAAAAACGATGCTCGGTTCACCTCCAGTTGTTTGTAGGAGGGCTCATGTCTCATTTACGTTATTTGTGTTTGTTTGGCCCGTCTTTTCCTCCAGTTGTTTGTAGGAGGGCTCATGTCTCATTTACGTTATTTGTGTTTGTTTGCGTATAGTGTTGTGCAACACATTATGCTGTGATCTTGTTTTGTTTGTCTTCGTCTTGTGTACCCTCATATGTCGCCAGTTTCTTTGGATTGTCCATTTTTGATTGGTCCTTCGGTTTTCTCTAACGTTTATTTGATCATTTTAGTTCCTATTTTTGATCCGTAGTAATACCGTATCTGACCTTACCTGATCTTCAAGGAATTAATTTATTTTGATAATCGACTATTTCATTCAAAAATACTTTTAGTTATTTTCTCTGCAATTTCAAATATCGGACAATGATTAAAAAATGAAGTATCAACAGGACAATGGAACGAAAAAAAAAATGAATACCAGCACTGAATACCATCTTATTTATCAAGTACGTCAATGATATTACTACCAGCATATAAAAGAACGTTAACAAAGCCAGACCTACTAATTAGTGTGTGCTCATGAAGTCTTCTAAATGCATTATTTTCAGGTGAGGATTGTAAAAGTTATTTCTTAAATAATATTGCTACCAGCATATAATAGAACTATAAGCCTGAACTATTAATTAGAAGTCCCTGAATTATTTTCAGGTGGTGATTGTTCAAGTTATTTCTTAAAAAATCATTCCTTTTTTTTTTTAATTTAAATTCATTTTAAGTTGAAAAATCAATTTTTCTTTTATTGCATCAACTATATACTTTTCATTAGATTATTTCATGTTAAAGAAGATAGTCGATTCAATTGTTTAAAAATTCAGTGATTTGATATCAATACATGTTATTAAATTTCTAAGGTCAACACTTATTTAAATGACTGTTTCCAATGAACTTTAGTAAATTCAAAGTTGTAAATCTTAAGATAATTGTTTGTAAATTGTATGTGCTATTTGTATCTTGTATTTATTAATATGTTTTGATTAACAAGACGTAAGGTCTAGAAATGTTTTATTGCTCCTAAACACATAAATTATTTGCCTTTCTAATATTTCGATTTTGAGTGTAACTGGTAAAGGTTATTGCAGAAACGCGTCGACGTATTGAGGTCATGTAATATGTCAAAATATATCTAAGTTGATAATAAACACCTCAAATGAACATTATAGTGCAAATCCGATATTTCTAAAGAGGTAATACCGGTACACACATCCAAGGAATGTACTACGACAAAGCTGATGTATTTATTTGCATGATACAGAGGATAGGGGTTACGGTTATAGTGTTTAACGCCACTTTCAACAATATTTCAGCCATATCGTGGCGGTCAGTTTTACAGGTGGAGGAAACCGGAGAACACGGAGAAAACAAACGACCTACCGCAAGTCACTTTATCGCATCATGTTCTATTGAGTACACCTCGCCTGAGCGGGATTCGAACTCACTACTGATTACATAGGTAGTTGTTATTTCAATTACCATGTGATCCAGACCACGACGATATACTGGATACACATCTGTCGATATGTTTCTATAAATAATTCACATCTCCAGAGAATGTATTTGTACAAAGTCAGTATTTCTCAATGAGTGACAAAGCCATATTTTTTTTAAAATAATCCCTACTACCAGTAATCATATAAAGCAGATATTTCTCTTTAGTCGATGCAGCGTTCAGGAACTTAGTTTTCCATTTAAAGGTGATAGGCCGTCTTCTTCTCGTTTATTCATCATCTTTGTTCTTTTTTTATCAACTTAAAATGTAACATGACACAATACTAGGAGAATATTCCTAAAAAAAATATTTCCATTTAATTTAAATATTGTCAAAATTTACATACTGTGAAATGTTGTTAGTATGTATCAGTTTACCCCTGTGTGTGAATGATTACATCAGTAAGATATAGATGTGTATGCAACCAAATCCTTTTTAATTCTCATGACAAAGTATACGAAATCATTCTGAAATTCTTCCAAAATGTGCCAAAAATAAATAACAGCATTGCAATATGTTTGTACTTGTTGGGGTGGAAGCAATTGCATATAGAGTAGTAAATCTAGCTATCATACAATTGATCCCACGGCTGCTCCTGTCCCCCATTAACTCTTATCCTTTCTATATATTGTATGTGGCGCACATGTCATTTCTTGGTCCTTTTTGTATCCCCCTTACATATCCACACCTGATTACTTGTACATCAAATATAAATTTTAACCGGTGTCATGGGGCCTTGTCTTTTTTGTTTTGCTTTTATAAAAGCCTCAATTGCTTAATAGGGTTTCTGATTACATGTACCCCTTTGATATCTTCAAACTTTTCTTTCTTGCATAAGGTGGGCTGTGTCATATCTAGATATACCAGTTATATAATCCTTTATACCAGTAGTATTGGGTCCTGTATTGTACTCCTCTGCATCATAAAAACATCCCAATTAACAGCAAATATCACTATAGGTCATCGATGGTTGGAAGTGTTTGGCGTTTTTAATTTTGACAGCATATACAGACCTGTTAATGCAAACATAGGTATAGATCCTTTAAACCGCCTTCCTGTAGAAAACTATTGCAATAATACATTTGCAATTCCAACGAATCTGTAGACGCCATTTATAACAGAGTTATATGTCGAATGTCTCACCGGTTGCTGATGATTGTGCTGTTATAATCAGAGGAACCAACGTAAGTTATATTATTGATTGTGCTCTTGTGCAATCTGTAGACCCCGGTTTGTATCCATGGATATACTACAGAAGGAACAAAAGGGAGTCAAAAGTAGGCTACGTAGGCTCAAATTCCTTAATCATGCTAGATTAATAGATGAAACCATATATACAGAGAAACAATACTGGGTGAAGAAGTGTAAGGTTAGAGTTATGAACAATATGGTGTTTAACGCCTCTTTCAAAGGTATTTCAGTTATATCGTGGCAGTCAGTTTTATTGATGGAAGAAACCGGTGTACCCGGAGAAAACCACAGACCTGTCGCAATACCGTTGTATTGAGTACACCTCGCCGTGAGCGGGATGCGTAATCATAACTTTTGGGGTGATATGCACTGATTTTATATGTAGTTGTAAATCCAACTATCATACGATCACGACCACGACGGTCCCCTGAAGAAATGTAGCATCCATAAGTATTACCCATAGCTTATGGTGTGACGTTCTTAACAGTGACACGGGGATTATAGGAAAGAACGAAATATTTTCACTTTTGAGAGTACATTTTTACTGGCCTGGTATTCATTCACAGAGTGAGGGAGTGAGTGATTGTTGTTTAACGCTAATTCAGCAATTTTTCAGCTATATCATGGCGAGAACAAGTTAATTTTCAATGAGATAATGATGAGGTCTGGTTTGTACTAGACCAACACGCTGAGTTGGATTTTTATAGAGCTAGCTCACTGAAACAACAGTCCGCCGACAGACATGTCATCCCACTTGGACACATTAGTCTGATTCCGAGCCCATCAGTCTTTGCGTTTCCCCTTCATTCTGTGTGCTTAGCGGAGAAGCAACAAATATCAAGTTTATAGTCTTTGGTTTGACCATACCGGGGCTCGAACCCACGCTCTACCGTACTCGAGGCGAGCACGCTAACCATTACGCCACCGATGCGGTTCACAGGGACAGAGAACAATTGCGGTTGTATAAAAAAAAAGTCGAGTCATACAGTCCAGTAATTGTATAAATGTAAATAATATAATATGCCACAGAACGCTCATCACCATCACTTTTCATTATACATGTAAATCAGTACTAAGAAGGATAACTCGTAGTTGTTTATTTACTAAAACGAAGTACATGGAACATATAAAAGACCATGATATATAGCGTTGGAAATCCAGGTCCAAGCTTGGAAAAGGCACAGCCATGTGGCAGGTTCTAACCGTTTAAAAATGAAATTTCAACTGTCTCCTTCTTGATTATTTGATCTCCAACGCTAATGCAAATGCATAACAAACATGAAAAATCCTGCACATATTCACTTCTACTCAAAAAGACCTTAAATGATTATTGTATTTAATATGCTAAAGTTGGCGTTAAACACTAATCAATGTATCCGATATACTAGTATATTCCAGGCTGTAACTCGACAACAAACAATCAACGACCTGAGGTGGTATGTTAGTTATATTTAATAGCGATTACACCGGTGGTGTTATGGGTAGGGTGCCCGCCTCGGAGTCCGGTAGATCGTGGGTTCGAGCTCCGACCGGTTTATTGTTAGTGTTATAGTGTTTAACGATACTTTCAACAATATTTCAGTAGTATCGTGGCGATCAGGTTTATTGGTGGAGGAAACCAGAGTACCCGGAGAAAACCACCGTCCTACCGCAAGTCACTGACAAACTTTATCGCATAATGTTGTATCGAGTAAACCTCGCCTGAGCGGGATTCGAACTCACAACGTTAGCCGGTCGGTTCAAACTGATGACAATAAAATTAGTATGTGCTGCTTCTCCACTAAGCATGTAGCAATAAAGGCGAAAGACGTCCGCATTGTACTAGACCAACGCGCTAAATCTTAGATTTTCATTGCTCACTGAAACAACTGCCCGTGTGCAGCTATTTCGATCCACTCGGACATATTCATTCTCCTGATTTCGGGCCATGCAACCAGTCTTTGTTCCTTCCCAATTATGCTGCATGCTTAGCGGAGAATTATAATATGACGCCGTGTTATCGTCAGTTTATATAATACTCAACAACAACACTTTTAGCGCAAATGCGGTAATGTTGTCAATTCGGCTATTCCGTGTACCCTCCCGCGAAATGGTGTACGTTATACTGACCTACATTTACTGTAGAAAATTAAAATTCCGCGAAACGGTGTTGACAATTTTGGCACGTAAACAACATGACGTCATATGAAGACTTCCAGTTTAGAACATAGAGATCCTGACGTTTTTTGGCTTCGTGTACGCCTCCTTGTCGAAGTGGCCGATTTGTAGTATTTTCCCTTTCTTTTGAATTGATGTTCATCAATGATAACATTTAGTAATCTCAAATGACAGAAATCGTATCTTTGTGTTCGGGAGGGTAACGGAACAGCCAAATACATTGCTGTGTGTATAGGCGGCGTTTTGCAAGTAAATTACCGTATTTGTCCTATTAGAATCGATCCATGGTAGCCATTGTGCTATATTCATTTAACCATGGGCTGGGCCTTTATAATCGTTAATTTAACCCCTCGCTGTCGCTCGGGAATAAATTCGATTATAAAGGCCCAGCCCATGGTTAAATGAATATAACAATGGCTGCCATGGATTATTTCTTAAATGATTTTCTGAAGGAAAACTAAATTTAATGAATGGAAGCAAAATGCATAACTAGTGCACGGACAGACGGGCGGACACGAGTAAAACTTAATGACCCTACGCGTATTGTGCCAGGGGCATGTATAATGTGAGTAAAATGTACAAAAACTGAGAGACCATTTTCAGATTAGATATACAATTTATCCATTGTGTCTCATTATCGAAATGTATTTTAATGTTATAGACGCCCATTTAACTGTTATAGCGTTGGTGGTGAAAAAGGGGGGGGGGGCCTCCATATATTTTCCTAAAGCCGAAATTGTCTTCACACTTGATAAAAATCTGATTTTTTTTCGCACATGGAAATTCAGTAAAGTTTCCCCCAAATTCAGTAAAAAAAATATTAACATCTATTATATTAATTCTTATAAAGATCACATTTCAAAGGAAACATAAAAAAAAAGTTTGTATGTTATTTATCAATAAAATATGTTTAAATCAAGTCAGAAATCGTTCTCGCGCGAAATAAAAATCAGATTTTTTTTTTATTTTTGCACATGCAAATTCAGTATTTAATGCAAGGACGTATTTAAGTTTGCTAAAATTTAGAGAGACAAAAAGGAAACTTGTATCTAATAACATAATAATTCTTAAAAAGATCATAATAAAAAAAACACAACATATTATTGAAAAAGTTGCTTTAAACATTAAAATACAAAATGAAATACGTCATAATCCTTTAATGTTATTAACATGTTCAATGTGAGCTGATGAAATACTACGAAATATATGAGTTATTTATAGTAACGTCGTAATAGCTATTTTTAGCAGTATCAAATAAACGATAATTATAATTTCATTTTTTTACTATTTTTTTCTATTATATTAAGTGACTATTATTTGTTATTTCATTATTCATCGGTACTTTCAACTTACTATCAAATTAAATCATAAAAAGAAACACAATACCAATAATAATAAATAAATTCTATTATCGTTTTAATGAAATGATCTAAAAATAGATCAGGAGTTATATATAAATATATGGTGTTGGCAACAAGCTAACTAGTTTAGACGAATAAAAATGTATTAAACAGTTCGTCAGTCGTTATGCAGTAACAAGAAAAGGTAAATAGATAATTTAATTTAGTTCTTTCATTCATTATTTGAATTATTACTTGGGGTCACAGGAAAAATGGATCCTCCAGCTTTTTGTTGTTGTATTTTTTGGGGTATTATTTATATAGCAATTAGGCCCATTAGTCTGATTTAAGCTTCAAATTTATCTGTCACCATGTTAATTGTAAGTCAACGTTTATTCGACTGTAACAAAGTTAACAATATATAGTCGAAAAAAATAAGATTGAGTTACTTAAAATAAAAAAAAAATAAAAAAACGGGAGAGGTGGGTGGGGGGTTGATAGGAAAATGATATCAAGTATATCGCATGTCTGAAATTGTATAATAGTTTGTATTTTATTAATTTTTTTGGGGATGGGGAAAAAGGGGGGGGTGGACATTGTGGTACCTTTGTATCACAAAATCAAGAACATGTGATGAAGACATCACTAACCCTAGGGCTACAAAGTCGATAAATAAAACAATTGCATCGCTTTAATTATTTCATATAATGTCTAATATCATAAATATTATACTTGTAATTAATTATGATTAAAACAAGCTAATTACATATGAACTCTGGTGAACTCTTGTCGAATTTAATTATGTTGGGTAGTGTGAATTGCGATACGGAGGGCCGTCGTGGTCGTGATCGTATGGTAGTTGGATTTACAACTACCTATGCAATCAGTACTTAGTATTACCACTGATGTTGTGAGTTCGAATCTTGTTCAGAGAGAGGTGTACAACATTATGTGATAAAGTTTGTCAATGACTTGCGACATGTCGGTGGTTTTCTCCACGGATAATCTGGTTTCCTCCACCAATAAAACTGACCGCCACGATACAACTGAAATATTGTTGACAGTGGCGTTAAACACCACCAAACATACAAACAAATAAATCAATATCTATAAAAATACAATTCGATATTTAGATGAACATTTTTCACACTTTTGTAAATTTTTAGTTGAAGGTCGACCTCTTAAGATAAAAAAATTTAATGTGTGCATCAAAAAACCCCTTCAAACAAGGCGAACAATGTTGAAGTAACTGATTGAGGACAATAAGAAAAACAGCTTTATTGTCACATTAACGATCAATTTGTGATAAAACAACACAATTTTATATTTTGCAATAACACAAAACCATACACAAGCAAAAATAGTTAAGAATCCACTGTCATCAGTTGTGTAGGGTATTTAACGAAAAGACACCATTCATTTAAAACACCAGATTAGCCATGATCTTTGGTCGACTCCATGGCAGCCGCACTCATTGTCTTTTCCTTGTATATTTCAGAATGTTGCTCTAGTAATGATGTGTTGAACATATTTTGATGCAGAAGATATGGTGCATGTACATGTATAAATGAACATGCATCTTGGGGATTATGGAAAGTGGAGATCGTAATTCCTAATTAATGGCGGCGAATGGTCATCTGGAGTCATTCCGGTGCAGACTATCCACACATGGTTAGTCGGATTATAAAATCAAAGTTACCTCTTATATGAGGTAACCATACGGTGTAGGACAACAGATGGTCAACCTTACCGGGTTGACCACAGTCATGCTGCCACCATGGCTCGACACGCTATCTCCGGGATGATGGCCACTGGCCTCATCTCCGGTATAACCATTTACATCATTTTTCCTCGTATACAGAGATCTTTTCGTCGTTTCTCTAGATGGCTGATGGATAAATCAATGACGCCTTTCAAGACAAACCTCGAAGAGATCGACATTTCAACTCCAACCTCCTTGCTACCAAACGACCCTTCAAAAAGCTCTGTAAATTCAGAAGATGCCAAACATGAAAAGCACAATTTGTTTGAGATTGCCTCCTCCTCTTCCAGCGACGATGAAGCTGAAATTAAAAGTAATTCTTCTTCTTCCAGCGACGATGAAACTGAAATAAAAAGTAACAAAGAGTCAGCAATTACCGTTGAATTACCCGAAAATGGAAAACTTGTCATTCAGAAACTAGAGACATTTAACATTTTTACAGAAACAGTGAAATATAACGCCAAAAACGAACGCAATAATTCCGATAAAACTGTATATTGCAAAAATCTATTTTTAAAAGACAGAAAAGGAAAGTTTTATTACGTCATTTGTCGTGAAGATAATAATGTTAATCTACGTCAATTGAAATACAAACTTCATGCACACAGAAACTTTTCATTTGCGTCAGCAGAGGAAGTTGATCAACATCTGAATGTGGAACCAGGCTGCATTACTCCTTTTGTTTTTCTATCCGAAGCTGTTTCTAATGACATAGTCGTTGCGATATCACGCGAATTGATGTTTGAGAAACACTTGAACTTTCACCCTCTACATGCAGAATTTACTACAAGAATTTCTTTTGGACTTCTGTTAAAGTTATTTGGTCATCTTAAACGAAAATTGTGTATATTAGATATATAATAAACTTCATATTTATACTCTTTAATCATGTCACGTGGTGTGTGTTGAATAATGTTATGAAATGTATGCTATGCCATATATCTACATTGATCGAGTGAATTCGAATGATTGAGTGATTGTTGTTTAACGCCGAACGAGCAATATTTGTTTTAGCCATATCATGACGAGAACAAGTTACCTTCGATGAGATGACAATGTATGTCCACTTTGTACACGCTTGGTTGAATTTTTAAAGTGCTAGCTCACTGAAACAACAGTCACGGATAGACACGTCGCTCCACTCGGACACATTATCTCAATTTCGAGCCAACCAGTGTTACTCCTTAATGCTGCATGCCTAGCGGAGAAGGATAAAATACCAATTTTATAGTCGTGAGTTTGACCCAACCGGGGCTCGAACACACGCTTTATCACACTCAAGGCAAGCACACTAACCACTACACCACTAATGCGGTTCATAATGAATTCGTTTCAGTGAAATTTGTGAAATAAAACATTACTTATTGTATCATATAACTCGATTTCTAAATTTGATATTTGATTTTCCTTTCTAGCTCACCTGACCCAAAGGGTCATGTGAGCTATTGCCATCACTTTTCGTCCGTCGTCCGTCCGTCAACATTTCACATTTTAATATTCTCCTCAGAAACTACTGGGCCAATTGAAACCACACTTTGGTGGAATGGTCCTTGGATAGCCACCTTCCAAAATTGTGTTCGGTGTTCCCGACTTCAAACCAAGATGGCTGCCAAGCTAAAAATAGAAAAAAGAGGGGGATGAAATTTCAATTGTCTATTGCTGCTTTATTATAAGTTAAAATGAGCTAAAATTTTAACTGCAGCTACATGGCAATGAGTAGTTTAACATATATTACGGTTTTTTTTGTGAAATTTTTCTTTCAGCCGATTTCTACCGATTATGCAAATTAGGCATATTTTGTACTTTTTGTCCTTTATTTAAAAAACTATAAGAGATAGATTTTAAATTCAAACTGCATACATGTTCAGCATGCCAAGATCTACCTACCCTGCAATTTTGAAGTAAATCTGATAACCCATCTTGGAGTTATTACCCTTTTTTCATCAAATGTTTTTTAAATTTTAATACTTTTCGTCTTATATTTCAAAAACTATAAGAGATAGAGGTTTAGTTTAATTGCAAAAATATGCAGCATGTCAAGATCTACCTACCCTGCAATTTTGAAGTAAATCCCATAACCCATTTTGGAGTTATTGCCCTTTTTTCATAAAATTTTCAAAATTTTAATACTTTTCGTCCTTTATTTCAAAAACGATAAGAGATAGAGGTTAAGATTAAATTGCAAAAATATGCAGCATGTCAAGATCTACGTACCCTGCAATTTTGAAGTAAATCTGATAACCATCTTGGAGTTATTACCCTTTTTTCATCATTTTTTTTTAAAAATTTTAATACTTTTCGTCTTATATTTCAAAAACTATAAGAGATAGAGGTTTAGTTTAATTGCAAAAATATGCAGCATGTCAAGATCTACCTACCCAGCAATTTTGAAGTAAATCCCATAACCCATTTTGGAGTTATTGCCCTTTTTTCATAAAATTTTCAAAATTTTAATACTTTTCGTCCTTTATTTCAAAAACGATAAGAGATAGAGGTTAAGATTAAATTGCAAAAATATGAAGCATGTCAAGATCTACCTACCCTGTATTTTTGAAGTAAATTTGATTATCCATCTTGGAGTTATTGCCCTTTTTTCATCAAATTTTTTTAAATTTTAATACTTTTCGTTCTTATATTTCAAAAACTATAAGAGATAGAGGTTAAGATTAATTGCAAAAATGTGCAGCATGTCAAGATCTACATACCCTGCAATTTTCAAGGAAATCCCATTACCCATTTTGGAGTTGTTGCCATTTTTTATCAAATTTTCTAAAATTTTAACTTTTCGTCCTTTATTTAAAAAACTATAAGAGATAGAGGTTAAGTTTAAATTGCAGAAATGTGCAGCATGTCAAGATCTATCTACCCTGCAATGTTCAAGGAAATCCCATTACCCATTTTGGAGTTATTCCCTTTTTCATCAAATGTTTTTAAATTTTAATACTTTTCGTCTTATATTTCAAAAACTATAAGAGATAGAGGTTAAGTTTAAATTGCAAACATGTTCAGTATGTCAAGATCTATCGACCAAGATGGCCCCCACAGCCGAACTTAGCTTAACATAGGACCCTATGGGAAATTCACATAAAAATCTTCTTGTCTGGAACCAGTTGCTCAATTGGAACCAAACTTTGATAAAATATTCATTGGATGGTCCTCTTCCAAATTTGTGTCTGGTGGCCCCGTCCTCTGACCAAGATGTCTGCACAGCTGAACTTAGTTTAACATAGGACCCTATGGGAAATTCACATAAAAACCATCTTGTCTGGAACCAGTAACTCAATTAGAACCAAACTGTGATGGAAAAGTCATTCGTTGGTCCTTTTCCAAAATTGTGTTCGGCAGTCATGCTCTCCCACCAAGATGGCCACCACAGTGCAGTTGTGTTGTTATTGAAAGCATCTTTTATCAAGGTGAGCGATTACAGGCTCCTGGGAGCCTCTGGTTTTTAATGAAAATAAAGTTTAAACAGTGATGGTCAACAATTCTACCAATGTCAACAAAGCGAACAATTACCTCTAAACAGTGATGGTCAACAATTCTACCAATATCAACAAAACGTACAATTACCTCTAAACAGTGATGGTCAACAATTCTACCAATGTCAACAAAGCGAACAATTACCTCTAAACAGTGATGGTAAACAATTCTACATATATGTCAACAAAACGAACAATTACATCTAAACAGTGATGGTCAACAATTCTACCAATATCAACAAAACGTACAATTACCTCTAAACAGTGATGGTCAACAATTCTACCAATATCAACAAAACGACGAACTACCTCTAAACAGTGATGGTCAATAATTCTACCAATATCAACAAAACGACGAATTACCTCTAAACAGTGATGGTCAACAATTCTACCAATATCAACAAAACGACGAATTACCTCTAAACAGTGATGGTAAACAATTCTACCAATATCAACAAAACGACGAATTACCTCTAAATAGTGATGGTCAACATTTCCACCAATATCAACAAAACGACGAATTACCTCTAAACAGTGATGGTCAACAA
>MJUT01051479.1:255821-275777 GCA_002080005.1 Gigantidas platifrons
TGGCGGGATCTTGCAAGATTTGGGGGTCACGATTCTTTCCTTTATTCTACGTCGGATCATATTAGGTAAATATTGTACAGCGTTACCGCTGAAAGTTGGGGCGTGACCATCTCATGTCGACCATGGGGGTCGGTTCTGAACTGTTACCAGTTTGAACTTTTGAATCTTAAAATTTGCTTAAATATTGGTTTCTTCACTCCCTTGAAATTTTGGCAACCAAGGGGTGATGCGAATATGAGACGACGTATTTGGAAAACGTTTCCCATTTTTCTCTCTTGTTTAACCAAGTGGTATATTTAAGCTTCAACTGTTACCAGTTGAGCGCAGATTTGTTCATATTACATTTTTCGACAATCTGTTAACTCTAACAAGATCACGTCATTTTAGTGCACTGTGGCCGTTTATTCCAACCTTTTGACTTGTTACATTTCATTATAAATATTCTTTGATTAAAAATGTATTAAACAGTCGGTCAGTCGTTATGTAGTGACAAGATAAGGTAAATAAACAATTAAGTTTAGTTATTTCAGTCCTTATTTGAATTTTACTTGAGGTGACAGGAAATGGACCCTCCCTTTTATTTTTATTTTTGGAGGTATAAAACTTGCATTAATAGTCATAAATTTTCATTTCAAATTTAGCAGTCAAATGTCTCTAAACACACATTAATAGTAAGTAAATATTTTTTTTAATATATATATATAGGAAAGTTAATAATGCATAATTGAAATAAAATTAAGATTATGAGTTACTTAAAGTAAAAATAAAATATTAAAAAGGGGAAGAGTTGATGGATGGTTTGATTGATTTTTGGTGTTTAATCCCTCTTTCAGCAATATATCATGGCGACCTGTTTTATTGGCGGAAGAAGCCGGAGAGAACCATCGAGCATGGGCAAGCAACTGGTAAACTTTATCACTTGCGGCTGCGGGTCGAATACACCTTTTTTCTTAGTTTACAAAACCGGACGCGAAGCCACGTCGTATTGGTGATAGGCTTGTATGAGTTGTTAGGTAATCCAACTACCTAACACATTTAGCCACCCGGGCCCGGGAGGAGGATTGAGACGAAAATGAACGTTTCGTTACATTTAGATGTGATATGTTTCAAATTGTATTATAATTTATTTTCATATAATTCTCTTGGGGGGGGGGGTGCAAAAAAGGGGCACCTATGTACCATATAGAACATGTAATGAAGGTGGTGCAATATCCACAGGCCTTCAAAGTCGAAAAACAGAACTACTGAATCCATTTCTTTACTTCTAATATCTAATATCATTAATATTTATCATTATTAAAACAAACTAATTACACATGAACTTGGGTGAACTCTTGTCGAATGCCTCAAATTAACTTGTTAAATATTTTTAAGTTCTAATTCACCATGTTCAAACGAACATAACTTATTTATGTACAATATCGCTCATAATCCAAGCTTAAACAACTTCTGATTTGTTGAAAAACAAATAAAGACAAACTCATAATGACATTGTCTGGCTCAGTGACCAATTCGTATATTATTTATCAATCATATATCATCACATACATATTATATACAACAATGAAAATCACATTTACTGTCTATTATGAAAAGAAACATTGTCTGTTCTTTTACTTTACAACTACATATCTATGAAGAAAAAAATCAATATTGAAATATACACAACAATTGTAGACATAAGTATAACTAACTTAATAAAATAAAAGTAGAATAAAATAATACTTCAGCTACTTAAACTTAAGGTGCGTCCGATTTGGTCACTGCCCGACCTCGATATGGAACTACTTTAAACAATTTATTTTATACAACCCCGAACCGAACTATTAGACCCGCGAAAATTCTGTATACGTGTACATGTATTACTACGCTAATAATACATAAATATATTTATGTTCTAATTCACCATGTTCAAACGAACATAAATTAATTATGTACAATATCGCTCATAATCCAAGCTTAAGCTACTTCTGATTTGTTGATAAAACAAATAAAGACAAACTCATGATGAAATTGTCTGGCGCAGTGACCAATTCGATATGAACAAAGACAGATGTGTGTACTTTATACGTATATCATTATAAACCAAGGTTTTTAGAAATGGATAGTTTTCTTTCTAAATCTTCACATGCATATCCATCTTTTGCGTTTTCTGATTTCCAACGGTCATGGAGTTTAAAAAGTCTATCTGATATACCCAACTTTCATGCGGCAGTTGCCCCGCGAGAACGTAAACTATGTGACCCAAAATTTCTAATATTTACACCGAGTGTTGCTAAAGCTGATCTTACTATCTCTCTTGCCCTGGTATATGACAGTTTCTCATTCTTTTTTCTAAGAATAAACGTGAATAAAATTGACCTGAACAAAAACATGTCTGAATCTAAATCTATCCCTGCAAGGGAAATGTAACGCTGTAATATACTAACTGGACAATAGGGAATGCTTAATTTAGCAATGAATACATTTTTACCGTTTCTGTAACAATCAGTCTTACTCTTTATAATAAAAATATCTACATGTTCTTTGTGAAATGTTAAATTGTTTGATCTTATATTGCTCAGCTCATTATATCTTAGAAAACCTGTATAACATAAAGAACACATAACTAAAAGTCTTAGATCTTTAAGTGTACTGTCACATGTATCAAATCTCTGAAACAACATTTTCATTAAATCTGGAGATATCGGTTCTTTTTTCTTAATAGTACGTGATAACGTTCTTTTAGCAGATTCTACAATATTTCTCTATAAATCGGATTTGCATGGATTATGTAAACCAGCCATATCATGCGCCCACTTAATACTGTAAAAAGCGCTTTCAACTGTGCTATGATGTTTAGAGATTTCTGTCAAATGTGGTAGATATAGTGTGATATGGAGCTCACTGCAAGGCAGGACAGATTTGATTTTTTTATAATGTTCAGCCCAAGACATAAATCTCTTAAATGCACCGATATATTTAATAACTGTATTTTTAGCCCTCGAATATTGATAACTGTAGAATTCAGATTATCAAATAGTGTCTTAAGTTCAGGATTTATGAGTTGAGTAGATAATGTCCAAAATCCTTTATGGAAGATTTTCTAAAATAAAAACAAATACAACTATATGTACTTATATTTATACACATTAAATATAATTTATTACCTTACCGTATTAATCCGTAAATTACGGCCCAGTGACCCCATCGAGGTCGGGCAGTGACCAAATCGGACGCACCTTAAGTTCGAAGAAAAAAAGTCGAGCTATTGTCGTCACTCCGGCGTCAGCGTCAGCGTCTGGGTCGGTTAAGTTTTTGGTTAAGTTTTCGGTTAAGTTTTTTGTCAGAGTCCATTTTTCAATAACTATCAAAGGTATCCATTTGAAACTTGGAGTACTTGTTCACTATCAACAGAGGGACAAATTAAAACAAGGCAGATGACCCTGTGAATTGCATATCCAAAGTTATCTTCCCTTGTTTTGACATAGTACATAGAAATTAGGGATACTTAAAATTTCTCAATAACTATCAAAGCTATTAATTTGAAACTCAATACACTTGTAGAAAGTGTTGACCCCAATCTGTTGTCAAGAGAAGACAACTCCATTCAGCATTTTATTTGAGTTATTCTCCCTTTTTGACTTAGAATTTCTTCAAAAAAATGCAATTTCTCAATAATAAGTGATTAACGATATTTTTTTAAAACGAGAGGACTTTTCTCAGTCATCTCTCATCGATGAGAGAAGACTGAGAAACGTCCTCGAGTTTAAAAAAAACCATCTTTAATTATTTTATCGCTATTTTGTATTCATAATTAAATAATTTTTGTTGAGATACTGACATTTTTTTTAAACACAATAAATATTTTATATCGTTAATCACTTAATTATCAAGAATTAGGTAATGTGACGTCATTAAAACGTCATTAGAAAACAAGATACTACTACGTGCGTCCTTGACTACGCTTAGCGAATAGCGATAATTGGAATCATATCATGCGCTTAAGTGATATGAAATATATCGGTTTTAAACATCAAAGGGAAAATAAACAAAATAGCGATAATTATGTAAATTGCTTGCAGTTTAATATCAGATACGAAAAAGTCGAGTGTCCAGCACCTGTGGGCGGTGCTTTTGTTACGTCATTTGTCATGAAGATAATAATGTTAATCTCCGTCAGCTCAGATACAAATTTCATGCAGACAGAAACTTTTCATTTGCATTAGCAGAGGAAGTTTACCATCATCTGAATTTGGAACCAGGTTGCATTACTCCTTTTTTTTCTATCCGAAGCCGTTTCTAAAAATATAGTCGTTGCGATATCACTAGAATTGATGTTTGAGAAACACCTTCACCCTCTACATGCAGAATTTACTACAAGAATTTGTTTTGGACTTCTGTTAAAGTTATCTGGTCATCTTAAAAGAAAATTATGTATATTAGATATATAATAAACTTCATATTCATACTCTTTTATCATGTCACGTGGTGTGTGTTGAATAATGTTATGAAATATATGCTATGTCATATATCTACATTGATCGAATGAGTGAGTGATTGATGTTTAACGCCGAATGAGCAATATTTTTAGCCATATCATGACGAGAACAAGATACATTCAATGAGATGACGATTCATGTCCACTTTGTACTAGACCAACACGCTTGGTTGGATTTTTAAAGTGCTAGCTCGCTGAAACAACAGTCCATGGGTAGACACGTCGCTCCACTCGGACACATTATCTCAATTTCGAGCCAACCAGTCTTACTCCTTAATGCTGTATGCCTAGCGGAGAAGGATAAACTACCAATTTTATAGTCGTGAGTTTGACCCACCCGGAGCTCGAACACACGATTTATCACACTCGAGGAAAGCACGCTAACCACTACACCACTAAGGCGGTTCATAATGAATTCGCTTCAGTGAACTTTGTGAAATACAACATTACTTATTGTATCATATAACTCGACTTCTAAAGTTGATATTTGATTTTCCTTTTCTTATGAAAATAAAGTTTAAACAGTGATGACCAACAATTCCACCAATATCAACAACACGAACAACTACCTCTAAACAGTGATGGTCAATAATTCTACTAATATCAACAAAACGACTAATTACCTCTAAACAGTGATGGTCAACAAGTCTACCAATATCAATAAAACAAGCAACTACCTCTAAACAGTGATGGTCAACAATTCTACTAATATCAACAAAACGAACAATTACCTCTAAACAGTGATGGTCAACAATTCTACCAATATCAACAAAACGACGAATTACCTCTAAACAGTGATGGTCAACAATTACATCAATATCAAGAAAACGAACAATTACCTCTCACTTCAAATCATTGGAATAAAATACGACGTTTGCCGAGGTAAATTATGTTATAACTTAGGAGATGAATACAAAATTAATAAGATTGTGTCAACGTATTAGAGGTTTAAATTTAAGAGGATTAAGTTTAAGTCCGCTTACATCAATACTTCAGTTTTCTCATGACGGTCAGTTGTATCGAGAAGATACCGGAGCATAACTCGAGAGAAAACTATGAATATTTTGAAATTTTATGAAAAAAAGTTTGAACTGTAATGGCCAACAATGCCACCAATATCCACAAGACTAAGAATCACCTCTCATCTTAACTAGCGGAACACAAAATGGAAAGAACTACGACGAAAGTCAACTACAAACTATCACATGAGATTGCATCGAGTAAACCTTCCACATAAGGGTGTTGTCTTAAATCGCAAGCTTCAGCTGTGGGGATGTAGTCCATGTACCATACACTTGTGGCCACAGAAGGCCCTTTAAAGAGGAGGTGATATCTTTATTTCAGATAAATAACACATTTTTGTCATAAACAAACACTTGATACTGGTAAAGATCCCAAGGACTAAAACCAACATAGCTGTTCAACGCATCCCGTGTGATGGTGAAGAGAAATAATCTTAATGGGGGATTGTCAATCTTCTCATTAAGTTCCTTTCAATAAAAAGGAAGTTTTCAATTTATCTCATTAATGACACAATCAAATCAATCATTTTTTTCGACAAGAAGAAAAGCAATACAAGTTAGTATGTCAACGGAATTCCTTTATTTCTTATTGTTTCTGAAAAAAAGACCTGGCCGAAAGTAGAAATGTCAAAAATTTGAAGCAAATATCTTGATTTAATTTTGGTGGTTTTTTAAGGATTTTTTGTGTTCATTTGTTTGTTTTTGTTTGTGGTCGTTGCATAATTATATTCTTAATGACTTATTTGTGAGTCAATAACGAAAATTGCCTATTTTATTTTGGAAAGGCGGCTAGAATTTTCACATTCATGTATTTTGAATGTTATTGTGCACAATTTTTGTTATTTTCCTTTATATTCCTTTTAATAATTCTTGCCTACAGTTTGTAATCAGATTTGACTTTGCTAGCTCTAGTTGTTTCAAAATTTAAAAAGGCTACTCTATAGGTGAGCGGTTATTGCATAACAGAAAGGATACTGTTTAACTAGGGGTCTGGTGTATAAGAGAAAAGTTTATGCGTTATTGTTTAACTGAGAGTCTACTGAAAAAAGGAAACGCTACTGTTTAACTTACCGGCTACTGTAAAAAGGAAAGGCCACTATTTAACTGAGCGGCAACTGTATATGGCAAAGTCTATTATTTAACTGTGCGGCTACTATATAACAGCAATGCTATTTCTTACCTGAGCGGCTACTGTATAAAGGAAAGGCTAGTGCTTAATTGAGTAGCTATGGTATAAAGGAAAGTCTACTGTTTAACCCAGCGGCTACTGTATCAGAACGGATTTTGCTTAACTGAGAAACTATTAGATTAAGAAAAGTGTATTGTTTAAATGAAAGGTTACTGTATAAAGGAAAGGCTACTATTTAACTAACCGGCTACTACCAACAGGAAATGTTACTGTTTTAACTGAGCGGCGACTGTATAAGGGAAAGTCTATTATATAACTGAGCGGCTACTATATAAAGAAATGATATTTCTTAGCTGAGCGGCTACTGCATAAAGGACAGGCTACTGTTTAACTGAGTGGCTATTGTATACAGGAAGGTCTACTGCTTAACTAAGGGGCTACTGGATTTAGGAATGGCTATTGTTTAACTGCGTGGATACTAGTTATCTAAAAATATGCAGGATTAATGAATGATATTGATTACATGAGAGACTACTGTATAACAGAGAGGCAACTGTTTAAATGAACGGCTACTGAATAAAAGGAAATGCTATTGTCTAACAGAGTGGCTATTGTATAAAGGGAACTCTTCTGTTTAACTCAGCTGGTACTGTATAAAGGAAAGGATATTGTTTAACTGAGCGAATACTATTTAACTGAAAATCTAAACGATTAAAGAACGGATATTGTTTAACTGACCGGCTACTGTATAAAAGAACGGCTAATGTTTAGCTGACCGGCTACTGTATAAAGGAAAGACTACTCTTTAAGTGAGCGGCTGTTATTTATCTGATAATCTACAGGATTAATGGATGGCTATTGTTTAATTGAGCGGCTACTGTATACAGGAACGGCTACTGTTTAGCTCAGAGACTATTGTATAAAGGAAAATTTATTAATCTGAACTGCTATCATGTAAAAGAAATGCTATTTCTTAACTGAGCGTCTAGTATATAAAGAAAAGGCAGGTATTGAATTTAGTGGCTATCGTATACAGGAAAGTCTACTGTTTAAATCAGTGGCTATTGCATAAAGGAAAGGTTATTGTTTAACTGAGTTGCTGCAGTGTCACTGAGAACCTACATGATTAAAGAATGGATATTGTTTAATCGAGAAGCCACTGGATTAAGAAAAGGGCATTGTTTAAATGAACGGTTACCGTATAAAGGAAGGGATACTGTTTTACTGAGAGGCAACTGAATAGGTGAAATTTTATCATTTAACTGAGCGGCAGCTATACAAAGAAATGCTATTTCCTAACTTCGCAGCTACTGAATAAAGAAAAGGTTATTGTTTATCTGAGAGGCAACTATTTATCTGAGAATCTACAGGATTAATGATTGGCTTCTGTTTAACACAATGGCTATTGCATAAAGGAAAAGCTACTGTTTTACTCAGTGGTTATTGTATAGACTGACTACTGTTTAATTCGGCGGCTACGTATACTATATAAAGGTAAGGCTATTGTTTAACTAATTGGCTACTGTATAAAAAAAAGACTATTGTTTAACTCAGAGGGTAATGTATAAAGGAAAGGCTATTGTTTAACTCAGGGGTACTGCATAAAGGAAAGACTATTGTTTAACTCAGAGGGTACTGTAGGAACGACAATTGTTTAACTCAGAGGATATTGTATAAAGGAACGGCTATTGTTTAACTCAGGAGGTACTGTATAAAGGAACGGCTATTGTTTAACTCAGGAGGTACTGTATAAAGGAACGGCTATTGTTTAACTCAGGAGGTACTGTAGGAACGACAATTGTTTAACTCAGAGGGTACTGTATAAAGGAAAGACTACTGTTTAACTCGACTGATACTGTATAAAGGAAAGACTAATGTTTAACTCGACTGATACTGTATAAAGGAACGGCTACTGTTTAACTAATCGGCTACTGTATAAAAGAAAGACTATTGCTTAACTCAGGTGGTACTGTATAAAGGAAATAATATTGTTGAGCTCAGAGGGTACGGCATAAAGGACATACTATTGTTTAACTCAGGCGGTACTGTATAAAGGAAAGACTATTGTTTAATTCAGAGGGTACTGTATAAAGGAAGGACTATTGTTTAACTCGGCGGCTACTGTATAAAGGAATGACTATTGTTTAACTCGGGGGGTACTGTATAAAAGAAAGACTATTGTTTAACTCAGAGGGTACTGTATAAAGGAACAACTATTGTTTAACTCAGGGGGTACTGCATAAAGGAAAGACTATTGTTTAACTCAGAGGGTAATGTATAAAGGAAAGTCAATTGTTTAACACAGGGGGTACTGCATAAAGGAAGGACTATTGTTTAACTCGGCGGCTACTGTATAAAGGAAAGATTATTTTTTGACTCAGGGGGTACTGCGAATGACTACTGTTTAACTCAGGGGGTACTGTATAAAGGATAGGCTATTGTTTAACTGAGGGGGTACTGTATAAAGGAAAGATTATTGCTTAGCTGAGAGGGTACGGCATAAAGGAAAGACTATTGTTCAATTCAGAGGGTACTCTATAAAGGAAGGACTATTGTTTAACTCGGCGGCTACTGTATAAAGGAAATATTATTGTTTAACTCAGGTGGTACTGTATAAAGGAAAGACTATTGCTTAGCTCAGATGGTACGGCATAAAGGGAAGACTATTGTTTAACACAGGGAGTACTGTATAAAGGACAGACTATTGTTTAACTCAAGGGGTACTGTATAAAGGAAAGGCTATTGTTTAACTGAGGGCCAGTGAGGGGTACTGTATAAAGGAAAGATTATTGCTTAAGTTAATGTCTAATGTATAAGGAAAAGGCTACTGTTTAACTGAGTTGTATAAAAGAAATGCTACTGTTTAACTGAATGTATTTTGTATACATAAGAGGCTACTGTTTAACTGAATGTCTATTGTATACATAAGAGGCTACTGTTTAACTGAATGTTCATTGTATGATTGAAAGGCTGCTGTCTAACTCAGTGACTACTGTTTAACTGAATGTTCATTGTATGATTCAAAGGCTGCTGTCTAACTCAGTGACTACTGTTTAGCTGAAAGGTTGTTGTATGAAGGAATTACAATATATATAGATAATATTTTTTACTAATAAATATGTGATGAAAAGGCAGAGATGTAGTGTATATCGGTTATAAATTTAATAGTATACCATTAATATGTAAGCTAAGGGACATTTAAATCTTACTTTTAAATTGTTGTTTTATGTCCATTATTTTTTTTATTTTGTTAAAGACTTCTCGCGTGTGTGTTTTTGTTGTTTTATTAATTTTTATTTTTATTTTCTTGTGTTCTTTTTTTACAGTTATTTGTTTTGATTTTAATTTATTAGTATTTTTTACCATCCTCCATAACCATATACTGTCGTGTTATATTTGGTAGTAAATGTCCCCATCAGAGTTTGTCAGTATTGCCACACAGAAAAATCCATACAATGGTGAAGAAAATGTTTAATTAGTACTGTCCTAAGGAAGATGCTAAGAAGTTAATGGTGCTGACACATCTGTACTCATGTTGGTTTGTCGTACACGAAAAAGATTCCAAATGGGTAATAGGAACTGTAAATAGAAGAAGGACAGACAAATGGGTAATAGGGACTGTAAATAGAAGAAGGACAAACAAATGGGTAATAGGAACTGTAAATAGAAGAAGGAGAGTCAAATGGGTAATAGGAACTGTAAATAGAAGAAGGACAGACAATACCACAATGGTAAAAAGAAAAGGGACAAAAAGACAATCAATGATCTACAAAATACTACACAGAACACTAAAAATTGAGCAACAAGAACCCCACTAAAATTCAGGTTAAACACTTGTATGCTCCTGCAGGATAAGCAGTTCCTGTTCCACTAGTGGTACCCGTCGTGTTACTCTGGCAACAAACCCGGTGATGAGGAAAGAACTGGATTATGATTATGCCAAACGGAACATGTCAATGGTGATTTGTTGCACAGATATCCCGTAACGATTAACCAAGCCAGGTCAGCCACGGTAAAACCTTCGAAGTGATAATTTTAACCTAACCAATTGGAACCCTTGGTTCTATAGCTTCCTTGAAATCACGACAGGCATGACAAACTCTGAAATATCGTATCAACTGAGAGTTATATACTCCACATGCATATGCTGCTGGAATGTTGCTACATATAACTGTAAAGTTAACAATGGGAAAATTATAACAGTCTCCTTTGTCATTATTATTTTCGTTCTTAACAGGCCCTCGCTGTCAATTTCTATTTATAGGTCTATGTATGAAGCAGAGATAGCTGTTTCTATGATATCCTTTATTTCAATCTCGACGGAATAGAGGCGATCAACAAAATCACCAAACTTAGAATTACTTATTGAAAGGACATCAGCTATATAGCAGAATGGCTCAATGAGTTGGATTACCTAGCAACTCATACAAGCCTATCACCAATACGGCGTGGGTTCGCGCCCAGCTTTATAAATTACAAAAAGGGTGCACTCGACTCGTAGCCTCAAGTGATCAAGTTTACCAGTTGCTTGCCCATGGTCGGTGGTTTTTTCCGTGATATAGCTGAAATATTGATTAAAGTGGCGTTAAACACCAAAAAAACAAATCATCATCGATATAGCAGAACGTTAAATTAAATGATAGGGATAGCTTCTTTTCGTTTTTCGTTTCGTTTTTCATGAGAAGCCCTTGTATGAAGTCAGCCTCATGCGAATAACGGAAACCGCATCGGTGGGGTAATGGTTAGCATGCTCGCCTCGAGTGCGGTAGATCGTAGGTTCTAGCCCCGGTTTTGTCAAACCAAATACTATGGAATTGGTATTTGTGGCTTCTCCGCTAAGCATGCAGCATTAAGGAGTAATAACAAAGACTGGTTGGCTCCGAATCAGAATAATGTGTCCGAATGGAGCCACATGTCTATCGGCAGACTGTTGTTTCAGTGAGATAGCACTATAAACATCCAACTCAGCGTGTTGGTCTAGAGCAAATCGGACCTTATTATCATCTCATTGAACATTAACTTGTTTTCGCTGATATAGCTGAAAAATTGTTGACTTGGCGCTAAGCAACAATCACTCACTCGCTCACTCGCGAATAAAGGAACAAGTCAGCGAATAGAGAAGCACAGTTTGTTCTCATCGAAATGCCGACTGTCTGTTGAAAAACACGTTCACCAAACATAATCAAAAACCCAAGCATATTGATGATATCAATTTCAGAGAAGAGTTTGAAGATACCAAAGGGCTAATCAGTATCCGTAAGTCGAAAAAGAACCGAAAACACAATTGTCAAAAGAAAAAATACAACAGGACAAACAACGATCTACAAAACATACACATAAATTAAAGATCGAGTAACACAAACCCCACTAAAAGCCGGGGGTGAAATTAGATGCTACGGAAGGGCACGCAGTCCCTGCCCCCTGCACCCGTCGTGTTAATATAGTTATAAACCCAGTGATAAGTCAAGAATGACATGGTGAAATGGTAAAACCAAAGTGTTTTTTTTTTTACGAAATAAGATTTGTCCTTTCCTAAACATTTGAATAAATCAAATTTGCTGTTTAAAATGCAAAACCAAATTCCAAATAAACTATCTATTGTAGTTGAATTGTGTTGTGACAAACAAATAATAAAACATTGGTTGACATTAATTTAATTTCTAATTATTGTTAGATGTTCTACGCATCATCATAGAAGTAGTCTTCATTGATTGGCTGCCCTTAAATGTAGCCCAACGCATGCCTTTATTATCAACTTTGTTGCCAAGATACAGTCCGTTTATATTGACATCATGACAACCATGATACCACCACGCACCTTTGTAATAGGTGGCACAATGCTGGCTCTTCTGCGTATCATTTTCTCTGTCTTTAGTACTGAAGGCCTTCCCGTTATGATTAGCCATACTATCACCTGTTAAAAAGTAAAACATTATCAATAAATTAACCGTATAGTGAAATACGTCTAAGCTGAACACTGAATAAATTGAGATCCTGTATAAACTTTAAATAAAGTCCCAATGTATGAAATGTTCGTTAATTTAAAAAGTATAAACATCTGTCTATTCTGAACACAAAAGTTGGTCCCAATGAGGTTCAGGTTAGAAATGTTTTATTGTATTTCTAGAGTTGGTATAACAGGATTTGGTTGAGGAGGCTCAATTTTTAGTCATATATCATATTTGGTGTTTGTACAAATAATTGGCATGGTCTTCACTTGGCTTAGACGAGTATATATATTCATATAAAGTGCAACAAAGAACAACCACAGAACAAGATACATAATTCAATTATTACATATATAATTATTATTTATTTTTACAATAACATACAGGGCCTATGAGAGGGGGAAGGTTCAGCCGGTACATCGGTTCGAGGCCTGGAAAGGAAAGAAGGGACCATAGACGTAATGTTGTTCATTTATCTATTTTTTGTATTTTCAGCTATTTTTAGTTTATTTAGAAAAATAAATATTTAAAATTCACTTAGACTTCTGAATTATGGTTGTTGATAATCCCTCACATTTACATTGTAACCAGGAAGGCCATCACTTCATTATATAACGTATATTTACGGTATTTCAGGTCCAAACTTTCTAGATTTTTTGCTGCATAGAATATAAAGCATCTATAAAAGTTAACCAGTGGTTTTATTGGACCCCAAATCCTAAATTTTAAGAGAAACCTGAACTTGTCCCCGGTGCCGCAAAGCAGTCTTGTTCCGCCTTGAGAAATTTCTTTTGGAGGTCATTCATGACATATTACGTCGAATTTCGTACTAAGCTGAATCAGTCCAAGCATGGGGATTTCATGTAGATTAATGATTTCTTCGTGATGGTATGATGAGAAGTTGTGGAAGTATTCGTAATTAACCATGCTTACCTGCCGTACCACTGTATCCACTCAGATGAAGCGTATAATTGGTTGATGCTTCGGACACGGAGAAGGTACTATATTTGGCGTAGGCCTTGTTATCCTTGAAATCCTCCAAATCGAAGCGAAGTTCATAGTCATCTTCCAGTGTGAGTTTACTTATCTTAGAAAGACCTATAAAGAAGAATTCACATTTGAGTAGCGTTTACAGCTATGTTGCTTAAAAACTAAGAAACCCATCGGCTGAATATACTCCCAAATTTGTTTCGATTTAGTATTGTAATTTTATATTGAGGACCTGAGTGTGTGTTCGATTTATCTGTCGGGTAAACTAGAATACTATCTATTTGGAATTGACAAGCCCTCCCAATAAATAAATATCAATTAGGAAGAAGGGAAACTATGATGAGTTCAGATAGAGCAACAGTCTACCAACGGACGTTAGGGGCCCGGGTGGCTCAATGAGTTAGGTCGTTGGATCTAACAACTCATACAAGCCTATCACCAATACGGCGTGGGTTCGCGCCCGGATTTGTAAATAACAAAAAGGGTGCACTCGACTCGCAACCGCAAGTGATAAAGTTTACCAGTTGCTTGCCAAGGGTCGGTGGTTCTCTCCGGGTACTCCGGCTTCCTCCACCACTAAAACTGGTCGCCATGATATAGCTGAAATATTGCTGAAAGTGGCGTTAAACACCAAAAATTCAAATTCAAATTCCAACGAACGTTTGTTTTGTTATCACTATTACAAAAATACAACTCACATGATTGCTCTAGCTCATTACCATCTGATCAAGAAAGACAAGAAAGATATGCATTGTCTACATTATATTTACAGACGTTTTAAGAAAAAAAAGTGCCCCCTCTCCAGTTAGGAATTCATTTTGAATATTAAGAAACATAAAAATCAATATGTTGGTATGTTTGATCCATAATGTCCCCATTACTGTGGTAAATAGTTACTATAATACTAACCTAACCAAAACTCTTTGTCAATGTTACCAAACCCATCTTCATTCTCTTTCCACCCTCGGTAAAAATCAACTTTTCCATTGTATCTTCGTTAAATGACCTGTACAGACAATATCAAAGCGGGATTATATCGATAATTTTTGTTTGTTTGTTGGTGTTTAGCGCCACTTGCAACAATATTTCAGTTATATCGTGACGGTCAGTTTTATTGGTGGATGAAACCGGGGGATCCGGATAAAACCATCGACCTGCCGCAAGTCACTGACAAACTTTATCACATGATGTTGTACACCTTTCCCTGATCTGGTTTCGAACTCACAACATCAGTGGTGATAGGCACTGATTGCATAGGTAGTTGTAAATCCAACTTCCATACGATCACGACCACTAATATTCAATTTATGTAATATGATACAATCTGAGATATATTAAGTCTGAAAAAAATATTTACCGATAAATGAACACTTGCTGTCATTTGTTGTGCTTAATAAATCTATTTTTCCTGTTTACATATCCTCAGAAGTCCAGTATATTTACGAGGTTACATCAATTTAATACACACAAAACACATTTACATATTATATATTTAATTGCTGCGAACCTTGGTCAGAAACGATAATCCCCAATAGAACCAACTTGTGAAATACACAACAATCTCCTAAGGTCGATGTCAACTGATCCCAAGCCTAACATTATTTGCGTGTGTACTCGAATCAGTGCTTCGAGTTTCGATAGCCACTTCAAGTGTTTATATTTCCTGAGAAAAACACGTTGCGGGGAGATTCATCGATCAGTTCGTTGTATATTGAACTGTCGGGCCCCTCCCGATTTAGTCAGGTAGCTGTGATATAACTGAAAATTTTCAGAAAGTGACGGTAGATACTTTTAACCTTCCCCAAATACAAGTACTAATAAACCACCCAAAAATATATATTTATATGCTCTACGTTTTCGTGTAGATAACAAACGCAGATTAAACAAAACAGAATACATATTACAATCTCTTAAACAGAGTTAATGGTTAGATGAACTATGATTCCTCTATCTACGTTTACAGAGTTAATGGTCATAAGATAACTATGATTCCTCTATCTATAGAGTTAATGGTCATAAGATAACGTTGATTCCTCTATCTACAGAGTTAATGGTCATAAGATAACTATGATTCCTCTATCTACAGAGTTAATGGTCATACGATAACTATGATTCCTCTATCTACGTTTACAGAGTTAATGGTCATAAGATAACTATGATTCCTCTATCTACGTTTACTTACCATCCAGGATCCTCCGTCAGTTTTCATATCACAATAAACTTTAAATGGTTTAATATTATCTGGGTATATTTTGTACACACCACTTTTCTTATGCTTGTGTTTCAAGTCGGAACAGTCCTTTGGGTGGTTTTGTACTAAAAAAAAGAAGATAAAGGTATACTTTTTGAACTATTATGAACAATATACATCAATAGGGGCGAAGACTAGAAGAAATTCGTGCAAACTTATTAGTCAACGGTGTAGGAGAGGAGTGGACAGTGGGGAGGGGCAAATTTAGGGCTCCGGGACAACCGGAAAGTTGGGAGACAAGTTTTAGAGAGGACCCGAAAATACTGTGGTATAGATAGATAGATAGATTTATTCGATAAAATATCAACATACAATATTCACATATACATATAACATAATAGAATTAAAAATATGCATCCATACAGAGAAGCTTCATCACATATTACTGAGGGAGGAGAACCTTAGTTTTAATTATAAATTATACAATAATTAGGAACTGTAAATTTCAATATAAATAAGACATGAACTCTCCTACAAAAAAAACTGGATGTAAAGACGAACCGAAATACATAGAAATACATAATACATAAATAGGAACTGTATATATCAATGACATATATACATAAGCCATGTCAGTGATGAAACACTAACTACTGGGCGAAGGATCCCCTCGGAGGGGGGTCTAATAGTCTACCAGTAGATGTATTGATCCAGTGGTAGTATAAATGTCTTGTATTACAGGTTGTTATATTGTTATTTTTAACTAGACAACAAATAATCAAGGACCCAAGATGCTGTCTTATCTAGGTCTTAAAAGCCCCACAGACAAAACCAACATGCAAAGGAGACCCTAATAATGAAATGTATAAGTTAATGATTTGTGTGGGATATATTTTGTGTGTGCGTCTTTGTTTAACTGTTTGGAAATGTAAAATTGTCTGTTGTTTCTAACATGATTCAAGACGTGGTTTACCTCTGTATATTAATTCAATTATCTCTGTAATAATAAAATTGTTCACGCCACGATATACAAAAATGTAGCTGAATTATTGCTAATGTTGGCGTTAAACACCAATCAATCAAGTAATTAATCAATCTCTGTATTCTAACTGTAACCATATTTATATATTTNTATCTTTACACACATTTTGAACTTATTGTACTGCTATTTATGGGTTAACATTATTTTTAATACCATTTGTCACAATGATAGTTATTTTTGCAACATGAAGATATCATAAACAATTGAAGAATTTGCTTAAGAATTATTATTATTTTTTTTTTTTTAAACACAAATAATTTTTAGTGCACTAAATTGCTGTTAACAATTCACTAGGTATACAGCTTTTACCTAGTATCCCTATTTGTTAATCACTAAATAGTAAGGGATTTACTAAAATAATTAATGTTAGTATACAACATTACATTTTAAATATAATTTATAGTATATATTGTAATTATGAATATTTAATAAATCTATAATGATGGTGATTTCACATGCTTTTTGTTTTGACCGTATCCGGATTTTTTGACACTTTCAAACCGATCACGGTCGAAAGGTTAATTGTTCATACTCATGGACGTACATGCTTCGTTTTTGGTGGTAGTTCGCTTTATTTTCTAATTGTTTGAAAATGATATATATGATTGAATGGATTGCTTCTATCAGATGTAAAGAATTATAATAACAGTCATCAAAGAATGTAGTAATAAACATAAAGTTGTCTTGTCTAAAGATCACCATAAGATATCAAACAGGATGAGAAAATAACTCACTCGTTGTTTCAATGAGCTGGCACTAGATGAATACAACTTAGCGTGTTGGTCTAGTACATTTCGATGATATCATGATAATGATGATGTCTGCTTTCCACTAGGCCAAAACGCTTAGTCTTGGATTGTTATTGTTCACTGAAACAACAGTCCGTATGTACACATGTCGATCCACTCGAACATATTTTCCCGATTCCGGGTCAACCATTATTTGTTCTTTCTCAATTATCCTGCGTGCTTAGTGGAGAAGCAACGAATACCAATTTTATAATCTTTGATTTGACCCGAACTGGCCTCGAACCCACGAGCTACCACACTCGAGGATAAGACGAACCAACGATCTACCACACTCGAGGATAACACGCTTATCATTACACCACTGATACGGATATGTATTTTTTTTAATTTTTTTTTTTATAAAAGTCCAAAATAGAAATTGAATGTCTTTTGTGGTCCCTGACATTATATATAAATTTCAAATGATTTTCTGAAGGAAAACTAAAGTCAATGAATGGAAACAAAATGCGTAACTAGTGCATGGACGGACCGGCGGACACGATTAAAGCCTAATGCCCCACGCCTATTGAGCCATGGCAAAATTTGATCACATAATGTGAGCATAATGGTAAAAAACTGAGAGACCATATTCAAATTATATATATATCCGTTAATTCTCATTATCAAATTGTACTTTAATGTTAGAGACCAACCATTTATATAGATCATTTAGTTTAGTTATTTCATTCATTATTTGAATTATTACTTGGGGTGACAGAAAATAGACTTTCCCTTTTATTTTTATTTTTGAGGGTATAAAACTTAATAGTCATAAATTGTCACTTCAAATTTAGCTGTCAAATGTCTCTAAGCACACATTAACAGTAAGTAAATATTTTTTAAATATACATAGGTAATTTATAATGCATAATCGAAAAAAATTTAAGATCATGAGTTACCTAAAATTAAAAAAAATAATAAAAAGGGGAAGGGTTGATGATTGATTTGATTGATTTTCGGCGCTTAATGGCTCTTTCAGCAATATTTCAGCTATATCATGGCAACCAGTTTTAGTGGTGGAAGAAGCCGGAGTACCCGGAGAGAACCACCGACCAGGGGCAAGCAACTGGTAAGCTTTATCACTTGCGGCTACGAGTCGAGTGCACCCTTTTCTTTAGTTTATAAAGCCGGGTGCGAACCCACGCCGTATTGGTTATAGGCTTGAATGAGGTGTTAGGTAATCAAACTACCTAACTCATTGAGCCACCCGGGCCCTGGGGGAAGGGTTGAGAGGAAAATGAACGTTTCGCTACATTTTGATATGATATGTTTCAAATTGTATTAAAATTTATTTTTATATAATTGTTGGGGGGGGGCAAAAAAGGGGCACCTATGTACCTATGTGCCATATAGAACATGTTATTGAGATGGTGCAATATCCACAGGCCTTCAAAGTCAAAAAATATAACTAATCCATTCCTTTACTTCTAATATCATAAATATTAATCATTATTAAAACAAACTAATAACACATCAACTCCGGTGAACTCTTGTCGAATGCCTAAAATTAACTTGTTAGATAGAGTGAATTGCAATACCTATAAAATTACCATTCGATGATTAGATGAACATTCTTCTCACTATTGTTAATTTTAAGTTGAAGGTCGACCTCGTAAGATATAAAAATAAATACATTGTGTGCATTATTGTGACTTAGGGAATAGGCCCAAGTTCTTGTAGCCTACACCAGCCCTCTGTAAACAATGTCAACACTGTTGAAGTAATTGATTGAGGACAATAAGAAAAACAGGATATACAATAACTATCAATGTGACGACTACACAGTACTCACCCTACTTTCTTTGTATATTTCAGAATGTTGCTCTAGTAATGATGTGTTGAAAATATTGTGATGAAGAAGATATGGTGCATGTACATGTATGATTGAACATGCATCTTAGGATTATGGAATGTGGAGATCGTAATTCCTAATTAATGGCGGCGAATGGTTATCGGAAGTCATTCCGGTGCAGACTAGACACATGGTTAGTCGGATTATGAAATCAAAGTTACCTCTTATATGAGGTAACCGTACGGTGTAAGACAACAGATGGTCAACCTTACCGGGTTGACCACAGTCATGCTGCCACCATGGCTCCGGGATGATGGCCACTGGTCTCATCTCCGGTATAACCATTTACATAATTTGTCCTGGTATACCGAGATATGTTCGTCGTTTGTCTGGATGGCTGATGGACAAGTCAATGACGCCCTTCAAGACAAACCTCGAAGAGATCGACATTTCAACTCCAACCTCCTTACTACCAAACGTCCCTTCAAAAAGCTCTGTAAATTCAGAAGACGCCAAACATGAAAAACAAAATTTGTTTGAGATTGCCTCCTCCTCTTCCAGCGACGATGAAACT
>MJUT01051488.1:6426-18025 GCA_002080005.1 Gigantidas platifrons
CTGAACGCTATGGTAAATGTATCAATCAAATGAAATTTAGCATGAAAGTTGGATTTAAAACTACCTTTGTAATCAGTGCCGATCACCACTAAAATTGAGCGTTCGAATCCAGCCAATGGCGAGGTGTAGTCGATAAAACGTTATATGACTACGTTGGCAATCACTTACGCCAGGTCGGTGGTTTCCTCCGCCAATAAAACTGACCTCCACGATAACTCAAATATTGTTGAATTTAGGGTTATGCGCATTTTGATTGGACGCAGCCACCTACAGCTGCATCGAATAGAAAAATAAACCGTGAGGACCCGAAATTCCGACTTAATCTGCCAAGGGTTGAGGGAAGAGGAGCGGATTGTAACCCTTTGCTAGCGAAGATCAACTAGTTCCTGCTTCTTATAATTCACCCTCCATTCATAATAACTTATTAAGTGGATACAATTGCTGTCCATAGTTAGGTTGAAGATACCCCAGGAGTCATCAGACGTATATTATATTGTGGTATCGAAAACTTACGATTGGTTCTAATGAACACTTATTCAATTGTATCATTTTATATCCACCATTTAATTTCTGTCCCATATGCCATTTTATTGCAATGTATTTTTCATGATTTTCTCCAACATTATGGTGTGCGTGTTGCTCGATCTTTATTTTTCTGTGTAATGCTTTGTAGATATTTGTTCCTCCTTTTGCCCTTTTTTTTGTTGGCCATTATATTATCATTGTAGTACTCGAAATTACGGCTTCTCACTCCCCTTAGGTATCCTTAAACTCTCTTACAGATATATGAAGGTAAGCTATAGTCTATAATAGTCGTTTCATATATATGCTAGAATATTTGTTGTATATTTAAAATGGAGCGTATTAGTATAGCCTTAAAATGAATATTTGTATGTACTTAAAACGACAATTAAGCGTGTTTTTAGCATACTTAGATCGTATGTTTGGTTAATCATGTGTTTATATATTTTATGTACTAAAAACTTATACATTTATATATATCTAATTTAGTGTACATTGTGCGTGATTGGAATAACGCTCATGATAAAAAAAACCAAGTAATGTCTTAAGAGCTAGTAAACCAAAAAGCCTAATTTGTATAGTGGAATGTAATATGTAATGTTTGCTGCTTTACATAGGTCGGATAGGAAGGGCTGTTAATGTTGTTTTTATAAAGAATTAGAACATGTGTTGTTAGTGTTACCTTGTATGATGGGCTATAACCTGTGCTGTTAGTGTTACTGGTGGCATTTGGCAAAGAAGACTACATTCTTCGCTATTTAACTGTGCACTCTTTTTTCAAATAAAAGTAAGACTACAAATATATCATACCTTGCCCACTTGATAAATCAACATAGGTATTTGGAGGGTCCTTTAGGCCCAGCATTTCGTATGTCGGTAATGAACTATAATACATAGATATATCGGATATAGTCATCTACCGTAAAACACAGACAGAAAACAAATGGAGATGAGTGGTCACATTTACCCTTTCAATGAGAAACAAACAATTAGGAGAAACCGATTTAATGATCAATGATATACCATTGTGTTCATCAACTAGTGATATCTAAAAAACAAGAAGTATTACATTAATCATGACATAATGTTAAGTAGTCCTTTTTTTAAACATTGAAAATGCAAGATTACCTTTAGCTATAATTCAAGCTCCGTTTTCTCACAGATTCCATAAACACCAAGTAATTTGCTATACTGCATTTAAGCTATAAACTCAAAATCAATTTATGTTTGCTTGAATCAAATAAAAACGTAGATATCGAATTAAGTGGGAACGACACATTCCTGGAATAACCATCATCAGGTAAAGCCAAATAATAAAAAAATATAACTGGAGAGCAAAATAATTCTTAAAATATTCGAGAGCATGTTTTCTTAGATGCGAACATTTAAACTTTTTTTTTACATTAGTTAATTGTGTAGACCTGGGAAACCTCAAGATTTCCCCATTGTTAATTTGTTCTTAAATTGCATCATTGAATATTTTTTATGTCTGAATACATTATTTGCCAAAATTTCAAGAACTTTCAATGTGCATTTTGTCCATACCACATCCTAAATATAGCAATTTTGAGAGTATTATTGTCCCCAGATGGTAATACTAGTTTCTGAAGCTTCTAATAGATACACGCATTTATGTCTGGTTGAAAGGGAATGCTTTCGTTTTAATACAATTGAGAGTGTTATTTTTGAATAATTGTGAAATATCTTGCACCTATGAATATCCCATTTGGAGATAATCATGTGCAAAGCAGTTGAAATTGGAAAAAAGAGATGACCTAAGATGCCACCCGGTATTAAAAACTGATTTTAAAAAATCCTGTCATTAATTTCCACCAGAAAATGTCACAGTAAAGAATATACCTATAGACATCATTGCACCAAATTTTAGAAAATTTTACTCTCGGATTTTTAAGATATTTAAAATTATGTTTTTCATGGATGACACCCAGAAAAAAAATGAATTTGTCGAGGAAAGTTATTACACACTCATCCTTTGCTGCTTTTGTTTTATTTGTCAGATAAAAAAAACTAGTTACCAATAACAAAAAGCTTTTGAATTCTTATATTTGACATAATGGATGTCCAAATTAACAAATTACTGCAATTATCTTTTTTATTTTCAGATCGGTTGGGAAGAGGGAGTGTGGTTTGAGGTTGACTCTACTAGATTAATTCATTACAAAGAAAAGACAGACATCCACCCAACTGTATTGTTAAATTCCTTCAATTTTTGTGCGCCAGTTGTATTCATTTGATTCTGGTCATTATTTTGTTGTTTGAGGTAAAGATTGTTTGAGAGGGGGGAGTGCAGAGATTATCATAAATTACAATTGTTCCCCCAAACATAGCTTTTCATTTTTTTTTTACTACCAATAAATTAATTTACACCTTGGTATATCAATCTTTGAACAGTTACTTTTTCTCTGTTTTCTGTAATATGAATCTTTCTCAAATTATCACCAATCATATTATAGGAATATAGGTTATTTTAAGGGAATTTATACAGGTGATAATTTGCAAACTGAAAAACATGTAAAATTTGTGAGTGAGATGGTGTGTTCACACAATGCATAAATTCCTTGAAAATAGCCATTATTATTTATAGATGTATAAAAAATTCAGCTGAAATGATCTTGACCAACGAAATTGAGCATTATATGCCACAGTGGAATTATATTAAAATTAGCCAAAGCCAAAAATAAGATGATTTATGTTCATGTTCTGTAGTGACATGAGTGTTACTATTAGTCACAGACTGTCATGAACTTCTAAAGAATAATACAACATTCAAAATATAACAATGTATAAAATGACCACAATGTAAACATATCCTGTTTACCCTCCTGACAGTTTCGGGTCACCTAATAATTATGTAAAGTTCAAAGCGGTACAAACATGTCCATTGGGCAATGAACATGTTTTTCGTGAGACATACATCATACAGTTTCAATATAACTTCTAAAACACTACATTTATTCCAACGTGACATTTTTCATACAAATATATTTTAGCAATAAGTTTTTCAATGTGACCCTTTTATTTTAATATATCATCAGCAGGGTTAAGCGATTTCCTGACGAATAAAGCAATTGTACTATAGTTTCAAAATATCTAAGATTCTGGTGTATATATTTGATATTTTTTATTTGACAAACACTTGAAATTCATTGGTAAAAATAGTTTGTCACACAAAAGGTGTTAACTCCTGACATTTTTAACAACATATATCGATGGTAATTTTTTCTTGAAAGAGATATTTCAATGATATCTTGTTGGCACAAGCATATAATAATAACACACTTTTATTAGCAGCATTATTATATAAAAAGACAAGGAGCACAGCTATTGAAAGGTAAAAGGAAAAGGGGTATTTTTTTTTAAACTGCCCATATCCAATGTAAACAATCTGTGTTGCCGAGAAACTTGAACTTGCGGTGGGATTTTCGAAGGGACCGACCAGATATTTGAGAAGACAATGAAAATAGAATTGTATCCCATATCGCTGGCCTACACCCTAAACAAGAATGTGCTTAGCAAAGTAAGACAATTTCCTGTTTGAACATATCGCTTTGTTTTTTTAAAACAATGATAGTACATGTTCTGATAAATTTGTTTTTGACATTCAAGTTATATTTGTATTATTAACTATAAATTGCTTTACAATTGAAATTGTTGTATATTTAACGACGAGTTTCACATGTGGAGCAGGAACAGTTAACCCTTCCGTAGCACTTGAGTTAAGCCTCATTTTTTGTAGGGTGCGTATTGTTCATTCTTTAGTTTTCTGTGTAATGTTTTGTTTGTACTTTTTTCGATGTTATTTTGGCCCTTGTTATTTTTCTGTTCTTCTAAGATGTACGGCTTCTAGTTACCCTTATGATATCTTCCAATTTTTCTAATGATGTAGATATCTTTATATACTCACTCATGTTCTACTTTCTTGTTCCGTGAGTCTGAAAATTAGTGAGGAATGAAAAGTTAGGATGGATTTGTAACGATTGCAAATATAAGAACAAATATGTCATAAAATCAGTATTAAATTTAATTAAAAAGATAAAAAAAATCAGTTCATTAATCAGCAGCATCTCTATCTTCAGAAGAAGAATCGCAAACAGCAATGCTATTCAGTATGTACTAACCAGAACATAATATATCACTTCAATGGATCACTTTAATCTTCACTACACGAAAAGATGAGATAAGACATTAGAATCTATTAGATATAGTGTTTACTGGCTTATCTCAGACATACGTACCGGTGTGAATAGATCGCTATATTGGTTTAAATGTAGCATACCGATGTAATGGGTGCTGCAGTGTATCAATGTATATACACGTCTGAAAATTAAACCAAACAGCGTTATAATTAGATTTTTAAGCTGTCAAATTTTTGTTGTTCATTCGATGGGATTTGAACTCACACCATTAATGCACTGCAGCACCAATTGCTTAGCCTTATGTCCAGCCCCCTAGGCCACTCGACCACATCCGCTCCATTTATGTATATATAAAACATATTTCCCTTGAACACGATGAACACAAAATAATCTAATAAAATTCGATTACCGCCTTATCATAGTATTCTGCTCTAATATATACAACACACATGTATTGTGTAGGTGCTTTGTGACATTCGGGTTTTGAAATAGATAAATGTTGTACATGTGCTCATTGACAAGTTCATTTTTGTAATTGTAATATACATCAGTTACCTCACAAGTATAACTCTTTCGGAAACGAAAATAAAGGTCATAAAATGAATTTAATAAAGATTTGATATATGTCAGATACTGTGTGTTTGCCAATTTTGTAACTCCTGACAGCATCCAATATGAGGTCGTGTCACGGAGTTATGTCAATCCATCATCATCGCCTTCTCTGCATGATCTTGATGTATTGATTAATACAATAGTTGTCCAAGGTAATAGACGCATGTTCATCATAATGATCAGAATCAAAGATTACTATATTTCACAGATGGGTTTGACTTATGTTGTTTTTTTTGTTTTTTTTTACTTCTATTTTATGACTTTGAGTAGTATGAGTTGGAAGACAGGTCTATGTTTCAGTAATATAGCACTCTCAACAATCCAACTAAGAGTGTTGATCCAGTACAAAGCTGACATCATCATTATCTCATAGGTAAGGGAGGGTTGTTAATGTTGCCTTTTATGACGGGTTAGAACATGTATTGTTAGTGTTATTGAGTGACATTGGATAATACAAACTACATCCTCCACTATTCAAATGTGCTCTCATGAATAAACATTTTATTTTCATATGAAAGTAAGAGTACAAATATAACATACCTTGGCCACTTGATAAATCACCATATGCATTGGGTAGCTCCTCTATACCTAGCATTTCGTATGTCGGTAAAGAACTATAATACATTGATAGATTATTTCACATAAAGTACTTAAAAAGTCAAATAGAGATGAATGCTAAAATATACCCTTTCAAGTCCACTGAGAAAAAAACAATTGATTGATTGATTGATTGATTGATGCTTTACGCCAACCTGAACCAAATAATTAGGAGAAACCGATTTAATGGTCACTGATGTACAAATGGTTTTTTTTAATCAGCCAATATCTTCAACTATGACCAAATTGCAAGTATTCGTTTTTAATATTGAAGATTCATGTTTAACTTAAACAATTTTTTCATTGTCTTATTAATAATTGATTAGCTTTACTTGGGTTGTTTCACATATTTCCGAAATATCAAGTTTAAAATTAATAAAAGAAAATTAACTATGAGCTTAAAACTGATTTAATTTCCCTGAATCAAAGAAGAAATGCCTAGGTCATTAAAATTGATTGTGGGCAAGATTTAATTCCGTCAGATTTTACTGAAGTGCCTGTACCAATCCATGAAAATGAGCTGATATTAATTTGTGTTAGGGGTTTATATTGTGCTTTTTCCTATCGAAATTTAGAAATGTTCCGACGGTGTAGCGAAAACCAAAATGAAGCGAAATAGAGTTGTTTATTGAATTGCATGGCCATAGATACTCACACATGTTCTACTGTGTTGCTCTCTGGATCTGCAAATTAATGAGGAAAGAGAGTAAGGATAGATTGTAATGATAGTAAAGAGTTAAATAAAATATAATGTGACAAAAGTAGTATTAAATTTGCTAGATAACGATGAATAACCAGTTCATTAACCAGCAGCAACTGTATCTTCAGAAGAAGAAACTCAAACAACAATGATCTTCAGTATAAATTAACTAGAACGCAATATATCACTTCAATGGATCACTTTAATCTTCACAACACGAGAATATGAGACTAAGATATCAGAATCTATTATATATAGTGTTTGCTGGCTTATCACAGACATACGTACCGGTGTAGATATATCGTTATATGGGTTTAAATATAGCATATTTTCATTCAACATGTGGTTTCCCAACATTTTGGGTTTGAAATAGATAAAAATAGAAACGTAGATATCAAATTTAGTGTGTACGACGTGTTTTAGCATGATTGATCATTGACCAGTTAATTTTTGTAATTCTATTATGCATCATCCACCTCAAAACCATAATTCGCTAAGAAAGAGCTTATATTTCTTCACTTTCACAGACATCATAATCTTAAATTCTTCTTTGCTTAGAAGCCTGCAGTCCACGTTTGAATATCACAAAATCATGTAATTAAGATCGGATATATGTAGAATACTGTGTTGTTGTTTTTCGATTTAGTAACATATGACAGCATCCAGTATGATGTCATGTCAAGGTGTTTTGTTAACCGGTCATCATCGACGTCACTAGATGATATTGAGGTATTAACTAATACAGCTAGTTGTCTCGGGAAATAGAGGCAAATTCATAGTGTTCAAGGTCATCGATTAATATATTTTATAGATGGATTTGAATTAAGTTGTTTTTCTTTGTCTATCCGAGGTGGACAGTTGCTTCAGTGAGCTAGCACTCTCAACAATCCAACTAAGATTATTAGTATAGTACAAAGCGAACATCATCATCATCTCAATGAAGATTAACGTATTCTCTCATTGGCATTAAACAACAATCACTCATACACTCAATCAAATGATTTTGTATATATAATGGAGATTAAATGAAAAAAAATGTTATAATTCTTACTTTCATTTCTGTCATCGTTTGTAACCTCTCTGATTTCTTCGTACACAGCATTTGTCATTGGATTTGTAGAAGGTGTTGTCTCATTCCTATCAGAAAGAAGACGCCAGCTTTTAAAATTGAAAACAATAGCATACATATTTGAATGATATCTACATTGTGAAGCAGTTAAACATGTTCCGATTCAATTCAAATGTTATAGGCATTATTTAAATAAGTTCTGATGCTTTCGATCATGTTTTGTTGTGTCATTTTGGGTCAGGTTTATAATACTGCAGGGAAGAGAAGCAGTTCTATAGAGGCTGAATTGCAATATATTTTAATCATCGGATTTCGAAGTGATGTGGCTGTAATGTGGTTACTGGCAGTATTAATCCGATCATATGGTTCCTCGGGTGCTATGGTTACGTATGTCCACATGCTATTTCAATCAATGTTCACTGGCATATTTCTACCAAGGTACCATAGGACTCCGATATATATTTTTCGGTTCAAAATCTGAGTATGACAAACACACATGCCGCTTGAATTGAACAAGTGCAATGTATTATTATTAATGCGTTTACACTGTAATATATATTACTTAATATAATATTGCATTACCCTGACAAAAGTGCATCATGTCCTCTATTTGACAAACCTGAAAAAAATAAATGGCAAAATAACATCTTGTTGAGTGATGAAGGTTATTCCAGAAAGGCGTCGTGTGCACTCAATTCGATATCTACATTTTTTTTTACATAGGCTTAATACTTACCAATGACTACAAATTATCATGAAATTATGTAATATTTACAATACTGTTCACATATCATTATTCTTGAAATTTGAAAAATAATTATTAATTCACTGCTTATTTGTTATGTAATGTTCACCCAAGTATGTGATGTCATTTACTAAAATATACAAGAAGACACTAGAATGATAATACAAATTTAGATATATAATACAGTGGACATTACTCGTTTATGAAATAACCTTCATCAGGTAAGCTCAAAGTAAAAATATTAAAAAGTCAAATAATTTAAAAGTCTAATGTCATTTTATATTTTTACTTCTTTATAACTGATTTTAATATGGAGATGTATCTTTATATTAGACCATGCTCCGCTTTGTATCATTAAGTTCGTGTTAATGAGAAGCTATATCACTGTGATAGTGACTAATTTTACCTAAAATACTGTCTTTCCTGAAAATAATAAAAAAAAAACAGAAATGTGTTAGCTCGTGAAAGGGATACTGTGCTCCGAATGGACAATCAGGCAGCATAATGAATAAGTCTTTCTCGACGTTCTGGATTAAAGCTGGAACGTTGCTCACTTTCTGTTCTACAAAGACTACTAATTCAGGCAATCATTTGAATGTGATTTGAGCACATTGGTATGCACTGTCTACGATTACTGCAGGTAGTGCTGGTAGAATTTGTATTTGATGATTCGTAAATTGTCTTTGCATGGTTTACATGAAATATCGTCACGTGTTGTCACAATATGTAATGATATTTGTCACATTTGAACTTTGTTATTTATACTTAATGTTGCTTGCTTAGTGGAGTATCAACTTCACATTCTTTGTTTTGACTCGATTTGGGCTCGAAGCTACAATCTATTGCACGCTAACCATTACATCTAGAATGGAGGTTCACATTAAAGGAATGCATAGGGTACCTTAATTTTTCTTACAGAGGAGGGTTACTATAGTGATAATTAATATAATTATAACAGCCACCAGTCCTCCAATAACACCTACATAGAGACCACTCGTTGATGATTTCGTATTTGCTGAAAAGAAACGACAAACAAAATTTAAAACATGTTCCACGATTAATGTAATATTCCTGTAAACAAATACTTTATATTGAACATGAATAACATGATAATGATTACAAATAATGTGATGTTAAGTTAAAATCACGTGACATCTGTCTGTGTGACATTCTTTGTTGTTGATTCTTTCATTATACTGAACATAAATCAGGTGATTTTGATTACAAATCACGTGACATCTGACGGTGTGATATTTTTTGTTGTTTTTCATTCTACTAAATATAAATCACGTGTTATTGATTACAAATCACGTGACATTTGATCTAAATCATCAACAAATTAACCATAACGGCATTTATATACAATTAACCATCACTTTTAAAAGTTTTATTTTCATATTGTAACAAAATGAGGCTACATTGAATCTTCACTCATATTATACATGTAATTAGTTGGCACATACAATGACGCGGATAATCACATGTTTTTCCAAAGACGTCCATTTTGTACCTAATTTTGTTAAACTTTAGGGTGGCCCNCGGAAAGAACCATAGACCATTGGCAATCCACGGGTAAACTTTTATCACTTGCGGCTGCGAGTCGATTGCACCTTTTTTTGTAATTTACAACGCTGGGCGCGATCCCACGCCGTATTGGTGATATGCTTGTACGAGTTGTTAGATCCAACGACTTAACATCATTGGGCCCCTCAATGTTTGAAATTTAAATAAAAACATAATATAATGGCGAATGTTGCAAATTGTTTGAGTGTAATGGTGTAAATGGTCATGCGCAGTCGCTGTATACACATGTATAACATTTAAGAATGATTTGTTCCCTAGATAATGATTGATTGTATATTTAGACACGACAAACGCTTAGTCACATGGTTCTTTAATTGTTTAAAGGACTATACGTGTAAGCATTCTGTGTGATAACACAGAAGGTCAAGGTCAGAAAGGGTGAATATGCATACAAATACACTGAATGGAGTAATTAGTCAAATATAATGTATTTAAATGTTTCATTCGATCTTTTATGACTGATGTTGATTATATTAGGGGGGTGGTTTTTTTCGTGGATGGTATTAATTTATAAAATATTAGATATTGTTAATTGATTTATAGACGAATTGGACATTACGGAATTAAACGTTTTATATCCAGGGATATTGGACAATGAGTGTGCATTTAACATGACTGTTTTATTGTAACTGAATTGTGCGTAACATTTACATATCATTTGCATATCCTTTACATTTCGTTTTATTATTTTCCTGTTCATGAATATATATATAACATTTGTTTAAATGTCGGATACATTATTGCTGTGATGTTTAGTTTAATATTATTTTATTGTAAATATAACAGCAATGGGATTGGACAAAAAGTCATCACAACTTATGTATTGTCCTCTCCCTAAAAGTAATACACATATAATAATGTCAAAAATATAGCACATACATATAGATAATATAAAACACAATATAGTGAAACATGGGAAATAAATTGGTGTTGATGTAGACCAGATGACCGACTACTGATTAGAATATTTTTGTTTGTCAAATATATGCTCGAACTTTATTGAATGTTCGTGTATATTAATTTAGTTTCCAAAGAGTAATATTTCTATATTTTTGTTAGTTTCTTTTAAGTTTCTGAAAAGACAATATCTCTCGTTTTGATATAATGGACATTCCATTAGATAATGCATATAATCTTCATACGATGCACCACATTGACATTTGGGGTCATTTGTAATGTTTATGCGATATAAATCAGAATTCAATTAGCTACACTGATGTCGTAATCTAGCATGGAGTATGCTTAGTTTTCTGGACCCTTCACCATAATACTCCGGAGATTTAACAGTTTTTTTCTTTAATTATAGAACTAAAATATAATATATTTGGGCTATTTATAATATTTAGATCTAAATTGTTTCATAATGAAACAGTAGATGGTATAAAGGATTCAAAGACATTCTGATTCTACTTCTAGGTGTTGCATAGTTTTCATTTTTTGGGGGAGATTATGATCACTGATACTAGATACTGTAGGAGGTAGACAATTACACAAGTATTGAGGACATAATTTATTATGCATTTTGTCAAATGTACTGAGGAAGAATTATCCTAGCTAATTTGTGTAATCGATTCCTAGTACGTATTTCTTTTCTAATTTCATAATTAAACCAA
>MJUT01051488.1:38022-72803 GCA_002080005.1 Gigantidas platifrons
TCTAATAGTGAACAACAAACCCCTTAATAAGGCAAGTGAGACTTCAACTAGAGGTTCAACTAGTTGACAACACACCTCTTAAAATACTTACCAAGTTTGGAGAAAAAAAACATTAGTTTGGTGATGTTGTTGATAATGTCTATCCCATTGAGCTTGAACTAAAAACGTAGCTATCAAGTTTGCTGGTGTTTCTGGAATTACCTTCATCAGATATCAGGTACACTCAAAGACAAAATATTTGAAAGCAAAATAAATTAAAAGTCTTTGGGAGTAAAGAAAATACAAAAGGGTCTAAACAGATTCGGCTATTGTCACCTAACCCTGAAGGGGGAAATTACATGACTAAGGAACTATAAATTTCGCTAAAAAATATATCGGATACATGTATATGCATATATGTCGAAACATTGATTGCTGGACAGATCATATCTTCGGCGACTAGTAGTCCATCACCTGAGGTATAGATGCAGTATTACGTAAGGTGTTCACGAGTTATCTTACCTCATATTTAGTGCGGTAATGTTCGTGGTTATTAGACTCATTTAGATAAGTAGATGTAGCATGCAGTGCAATATTTTCGCAGGGTGGACTATCTAATATAAACCTGATTTGCTTTTAATGAAACTAATTCAAAATTCGTAATACGTAACTATGTTAATTGATTGTGTCATACAACTATGGCATTAACATCAGGTAACACCATGTACTAGACACACCAAACAACAAATCTTTCTTAATCTACTTTGAGTAATTTTTGAATGTTTACCTTGATTGTTCTTTATCTGTTCATAAACATTAGGTTTATTCTGTTCACCCAGCGTTTCATACTGTTCTGTTGTTCTGTAATACAATATACACTAAATTGTATTAACAAAACTAAATATAACAAACTAAATTCATGGTACACTACAAAAGAACTAAAAAAGAACACATATTTTACTCAACTTTAGTGATACTTACTATATCGTTAAAATACCATGAACCTGTTCGTTTGACAGTCGATTGTATGATTGTCATGGTTGATATTGATGTATTTAAAAACACAGGTCCTCTAAATAATGTAATTTAAACCTAAAAATTAAAAAGGTATGGTCAATCACTCTCAGGCTTAACATTGGTTTATTTTGCGCATTGTGATGCAACTGGGTGTCTGTTGTACTGTTGTCATACATTTATGGTATGCAAAGATGGGAAACCGTTTGACAGTAGATTGTGTTGTTGCTGTACATGTACCCTATGTAAGTTGTGAAGCCGTTCGGCAATAGATTATATTGGTGTTATACATGTAGCGTATGCAGGTTGTTAAACCATTCGGTAGTATATTATATTGTTGTTATACATGTATCCATTGCAGGTTGTTAAATCATTCGGCAGTGGATTATATTGTTATCATACATGTAGCCTATGCAAGCTGTTAAACCGTTCGGCAGTAGATTATATTGTTGCTATGCATGTAGCCTATGCAAGTTGTGAAGCCGTTCGGTAGTATATTGTATTGTTGTCATACATGTACCCTGTGAAAGTTGTGAAACCGCCGAACAGTAGATTCTATTGTTTTTTTTTTAAATCATTCATAGTCTATACTTATAAAATGAAAAACAAAAAATACCACTCTGATGTGAACCCAGTGTGCAATAGATTGTACTATTGACAATGACAACACATGCTGTGAAACAGTTAGGTAGCACGTTTTACTGTGATATTTTACATATAGTTAACTATTGAGCAGTTATAAAAAGTAAAATATTGTCATATTAGAAGCATGATATAACGTTTGGTGGTTTATCTTTATGAATTTTGTCTCATTAATTGTCATACACGTACAAGGCAATTAGCCGCCCAATGAAACTGAACAATAGTTTATAGTTACTGAGATCAATCGTAACAACAATCGATACATAATGGATGTGAAAAGATAACAAGACAGCGACTATCAACTTAAGCTACTTACGATTCAGACTGTCTTTGTCCTGCAATGTAAAATATGGTTATGGTCAATTGACCAAATCTACACTCTAAATACTGATAAATAAAACATTATACAACATGTCATTTGTGTGGCTAACAGAAAATGTTGCAATATACATGGCCGGCCTTAAAAGGTGTGAGATCAAGGGTACTGTGGGTTAAACAGTGTCAATCTATTGAACTGGTATTACCGATACTAAGGAATACCGACGATATATCTGTTATTTTTTTATCTTTATGGAAACCATATTAACAATCCTAGAAATCGAACTGAAAATTTCAGTCATCCATGTACACTGTCATTTAATGCATAGGAACACCGAAAATGGCTCTTGGTGATCGATATATAATGGAGATGATACAGGTTTACTGTTATCAGGAACGTCACTAAACTAAGTGTCCATGGTGGATGAATTGGCAATAACATTGAATCCTTTCTCTTTTAAATAGATATTATATTTTCTATATCACCAACAAGACTTTTATTGGATTAGACAATGAGCAACACGACAGCTGTCTTATAAGAAACAGGAACTGCTTACTAACGAAATAATCTTAACTTTCCCTGATTTTGTTTTTCCCGTATTGCTCATCTTTTCAGTTTTATGAGTCTTTCACCAAATGGTGACTGTATCTATGTTCCATTCTAAATTGCCTTATAGTTTTCCTCTTCGCTTATTGAAGTCATCGCGTCAAAAGTGTTTTGTTGGCCATAGTGACTTGACTAACCGTGATGGAATATCTGTGGCACAAATTACCACAAATATGTGCCATCTAGCGAAGTCACAACCTTCTTCTCCTTATCACTTATCACTTGATTTATAATCAGCATAATACGACAGGTGCTACTAATTGAGGAGGAACTGGGGTATCTGAATTTCATTTCCTGTTTTCAATGTGGTTATTGTTGCTCAATCGGCAGTTTTCCGTGCTTTGTTATTTAGATCATAGGATGTTCTTCTGCTCTATTTCCTCCGGTCATTGCATTGTATGTACTTATTTGAAATATGGTATCTAATTACCCTTTCTTGGTATTTTGTATGAGAAAGCCAGCTTGAAATCTTGATAATTATCACATAATATAAATTTTCTATCAAATAATCCGATGTTGTAATGCTTTGTAATTATTGATAAAAGCAATGCGTACAATAGTACAATATAACTTCTAATTTAAACATATTCTACTGTACACTAGTTCTACCTCAAATCACATAGTATTGTTTCTACTGTTATTGTACCATCAGATGTAAAAGGCTAGGTTTATATATGTCGCTTAATCGCTCACTCGGACAGATGTTTCAAATAGTTATTGTACCATGATTTTACCGTCTGATATTACATCATAGAAAAGAAATAAAATGACGGTTCACAGCATAACCAAATGGCAACAAACAGAAGGACCAAAAACTGTCTTTAAAATTACACGCATAAAATTAAAGCGCTTTCTATAGACTTGTTAGGATAACCTAAGATCATTTCTGGGTGACTTCGGTTGATTAAAAAATATCTTCCAAATTATTTTACGAAATGAATGAAGTTAATAAATTCATCGTACCTTGTTCACTTGGTAAATCAACATAGGTATTTGGAATGTCTTGCATACCTAACATTTCGTAAGTCGTTGTAGAACTACAATACATAGATGAAGTCGTATGTTATAGTATAATCACACAGAGTAGAATTGGCAAATATATTCAAATGTATAAATTCCAGTACAATAAATAAAGTAAAAAATGGAGTGAAATTGAAACAAATATCACAACGTCTGCAGAAATTCAAATCAGAACATTGTAGAAACGGAGGGTAAAATGGATATGACTTACAGATACAGATACGTACACGACAGCTCAATCTTACTGGTTGGTACATACATTTCAATAAACAGTAGTGAGTTTTGCTATATTTGTATGTGTCCAAATCTCTCTTGTTATTGAAATAATATGGACATGTAAGGTGCTTGCAAAAAACGGATGGTCACAACGTTGAATATAGTACATTTATAATTCAATCTTATTGGCGAAAAAATTATCAGATGTATAATACTATAGAAAATGAATACTATATCATTCACCAGTAAATACGTAGAATGGTGATAATAATACAAGGGGCCTTCTGGTCGTAATTGTTTGGTAGTTGCGTTTACATCTACTTGTGTAGTTAGTGCCTTTCATCGCTGATGTTGTGGGTTTTAATTCCGTTGATGGCGAGGTGTAAACAATACAACATTATGTGATAAAGTGTGTCAGTAACTTGCGACAGGTTGGCGTTTTTCCTCCTCTAGTAAAGCTGACCGCCACGACATAGCTGAAATATTGATGACAGTGCCAGTGGCGTTAAGAACCATACCCCTAACCCTATGATATTTCAGACATATAATTTCATATTCCGTTAATAATAAATGCTAAGCGTTGAAATAATTTTCGGTATCCACTTTTAATATATAACAATTATGATAATCTAATACAATGAATCATATATTTGCTATTTTGTTGAATTCTGTAGGATACTATTACTATGATTGAACCACAGAACAAGGTTAGCAATACATATTCTATTTTTAGCAGACCTCTTTCTTTTCTTCAAGAAAATCTAATTATTTTCTGGTGACCAGTTATACTTTTGTTCGTGGTAGAAAAGCTATATTTGTATTGGAATTTCTTTACAAGTAGCTTTGTGTTATGTATGGCAATATGATGTTCTTATATACTCACACATTTCCACCTCTTTGCTGTAGATCTGAAAATTGAAAAAGAAACTAATAAATAGAAAGCAGACGTATGGGAATGTTGTCAGGAGTATACAAGAGCAAATATGTAGTGGTAAAGTAATATGAAGCTTCTTGTCCTTCTTGTCCTTCATATTCCATTTCATTAATTACGTGGAAACCCAAACTTAAGATACAAAATATTTCACTATTGGACTTAAGAGCGAAAAGTAATAAGATGTTGATATTCTAACACACCACTTATTTCAATATCAGGGAGAGGGTGGACTTTAGAGAGGAAAAATAAAAATAGTTTTCCGTACTTTGATAAAGATCGTGTCAGTGCCATATTTCAACCGACCACATATCCAGAAATGACATTAGATTTGCTACTTTGCATATCTAAGATGGCGGCAACTCAACTGTTTGCATTTTTATATGGTTTATATAGCAGATAATTGTTATAACTGCATGCATGTTAATTTCCGGAATTGAAAATGTGACTTTGAATTAAGCCAAATTAAATGAGATAAAAATAAATGACAATCGTGAAATAGTCGAGGTTCCTGGAGTGTATGAAAATCCGAGGCGTCAAACCCTTACACAGGCCTTAACTGTCTATGTAAAATGTCTGAAATACATGTAATTGGTGGAGTTCGTCACCAAATTTACCAACGAATAATATGTTGTGGTCAACTTGCCGGAATTAATTTGGATTCCTGAGTTCTGGATTAATTACTATTCACAAACCTTATATTTCAAGCTTCTAAACTCGAGGTTCCCATGATAAATAAAAAAAAATTACTAAATGTGAAAGAATACAACAAAACTATTTGTATTTTAGCAGACGAAAAACTTTGCGGAAGTCAACAATAACATGCTAATTATCGAGCAGTTGACGGAAGCAATACATTTCCGTTTTATAAGCAATTATTTGAGAAATCTGAGGAGCACTCCATCCAGCTTGAAACTGCAGTCACGTGATCAAAATCTAATTTAGATATGATGAATATTTATGAGGAAAGTACCATCAAATTCTGGATTTAATCTAAACATATTTTATTGTCTAAATAATAACAAAAGGATCAGACGCAAGTTTTTCAACTTAGTATTGTCTTCTCCATAATCATTTCTGGATATGCAAGCAACGACGCGCCTATCACATCATGAATTACTACAGCGGTTGTCAAAAGGTACAGAGGTAATTCGGCAAAACAAATTACCAGATGTCAGAGCTAATAGCAAACAAACGTATTTTTAATAATTTTACAGCGAAATTTCTATTGAAATGTGCATTACTCCACGCATGTTTTGTGAAGAAACTTATTTATGCGTAATGTGTTGATTTTATTTTCCATTGTTTGATAATCTAACATCTAATTCTGAACACTAAGTAACAGTCATTTAGCATGATGTCCATCCTGTTTGAGTATCCGACTAGATATTGTAACACTCCGCAAATGGATACTGTAAGCATTATATATACCATGGATCTTACGAATTAACTTATTTACACCAATGAATCCGAAGGATGAGTTGGTTTCAATAATTTCATGAGTAAGATCCATGGTGTGTATGGTTTGTAACAGAAATTACATGATTGACAGATTTATGAGGTCAAAATCATAGAAAAACATGTTAGACCATGGTTTGTAAAAGTTCACTATTTTTAAGTTGATTACTGCATAGAAACATTAAAAACAAAATGCATATTTATGCTACAATATTTGTTTAACGGGTCATTTATTGTTATTTAGTAACCAATGGAAAAAAATACTCAGTTATATTGTGACGAGAACAAATTAAATTGAATGATTTGATTTGATTTCTGGTGCTTTAACGCAACTTTCAACAATATTTCAGCTATATCATTGCGACCAGATTTAGTGGTGGAGGAAGCCGGAGTACCCGGAGAGAACCACCGACAATGGGCAAGCAACTGGTAAACTTTCTCACTTGCGGCTGCGAGTTGAGTGTGCCTTTTCTGTAATTTACGCCGTATTGGTGATAGTATCATAGGCTTGTATGAGTTTTAGATACAACGACCTAACTCATTGAGCCACCAGGGCCCCTTAAATTAAATGAAATGTTGTTGAGATGTCAGCTTTTTACCAAACGAACACGTTTAATTGGATCTTCATAGTGCTAGCTCACTGCACCTCCAGTCTGTTGATAAACATGTCGTATCCTGATTTCGAGGCAACCAGTCTTGGCTCCAGCTCCTAATTACTGCGTGCTTAGAGGAAAGCAGTCAATACTAATTTCATAGCATTGGATTGACACGACCGCGGCTCGATCTAACGAGGCGAGAACGCTAACGGTTACCCAACTCATACCGCTTTCCTTAGCGAAACTTGTGTATGAGATTATAACTGGTTTCATATTTATCTCCAACACAGACTAACATATGATATTGTTTTCTTCAATATCCTATCACGATTGTTGGTTTGTATGACAGTTGCCTACATGCATATAATAAGGTACTGCTAAAAAAACCTATCAGATGAAATTGAAAAAAAAATGCGACACTTTCAGAACAGATCCATAATCAAATCGAAAAATCGTAGAAAGAGGCAAAATGTATACCCCCAACTCGCATATATACATGTCATTGATACAGTTACTTAGCTAGGTTGAAAAGTTATATAGAGATGCCACGGTTACACGGAAATGAAAAAAAATATACATTGCAATTTTAAATGTAGGAATTGTATTATTGAATATAATGAAATAAATACCACACTGGTGCTTCAAATATTATTCTAGCTAAATGTTCTCGATATATGAAGAAGAATGTTGTAATTGTTACCTTCATTTCTCATACCACTCGTACCCTCTCTGATGTCTTCGTACTTGTCATTGGTTTTTCGGTTTGAAGAAGACATTTCGTCTATATTATCCGACCTATATAATATATAACATTATATTTAATATAACATTATAAATATGATTGAAAATCTCAAATGTATGCCACCGCTCGACATGTAGAAAATATAAAACGTATATACTGATTTTAACATACTGAGGACATTTGTATTGAGGAATTCAAGGTGAAGACCTAAAAGTATTTGTTTGTTGATGCTAAACGCCACTTTCAACAATATATCAGGTATATAGTGGTGATTAGTTTTAATTGTGGAGGAAAACGAAGAATCCGGAGACACCACCAACCTGTCGCAAGTCGCCGACAAACTTTATCACATAATGTTGTACACATTGACCTGATCGCAATTCGAACTCACAACATCAGTGGTGATAGGTACTGATTGCATAGGTAGTTGTAAATCCAACTGCAATACGATCACGACCACGACGTCCCTCCAAAAGTTTATATGATTATGTAGCAATGGGTATATCGAGAAAAGACAAATAATTTAAAATAAAACCTATACATTTATCTGTAATTTTATTCGCTTAATGAAAAATAAAAAATAAAATCATGGAAAACTGTAAGAACAGCGGAATAACCAGAACCCTATATGTCAAAATATTGATCAAGTTATTATTGTTTATCACAGCACTTAGTATGATTGTATGCTTGATAAAGTACTATTAATATTATAAAATCAGTGTATTAAATTGTGGTCTGAACGATCGTTCAATATCAAGTGTCAATTTGAATCGTTCGCAATCATTTTTAAACTAATTAACATTTTCTGTCTTTGTCCGAAATTGCTTTGACTTTTTTGCTGGTTGACGACGAAATGCAAGTATTTGTTTGTTTTAAATACTTAAGATATCCCCTTAGAAAGTTGGCGGAGAAAAACAGTTATTTTATGCCAACTGAATTATGATTTACACTCTTTCTCGATTTATTACAAAATAAATGTATTGCCTGTTCGAAATTTCATTGCGTGTTCCACCTGACCAACCTGCAAAATTAAAAGGTTAAATAAAGAAAATGATTGTCAAATTTTGCAATTTTCATAAAATATAAAATGTATAAATGTGTGTTCATACATTAAAAAAACATACTTTTTTAAATCCATACTAAAACGTTCGCGTAGTATAATAATTCTCTATACAGAAATTACATGTACTAAATGTGTTAGAACTGAATATCGTTTCACACATATATTGTAGTTTGTTGTTGTATTACACGAACGGAACGACAGTCACAGGGAACATAACAATTACCGCTGAATTGTAGGTGAAAACCGAGAAGAATGTTACGGCAAACTATGCAATTATATACTTTTCATAATGTTTTATTTGCTATCAAATTTCAAGTAGCTCCCATTGAAGACCCATTGGAGACTTCACCTCGACGTCTAACTCTCGCCATCATGATTGTGTTACTCAGTTATCAATATATGTGATCAGTACGGATCTACTTGTACTGTCGTAAAGTTGATCGGAAGCCGTATGTCAACGGCCAAAAGAAAAAGGACAAAAAAACAAGCCATAAACTTCAAAATACTACACTAAGACACAAAAAAGGAGATGAGCTCAGATTCTGCTCTACTAGTGGAACCAGTCGTGTTACTGTGGCTACAAACCGATACCAAGTCATGGATGATAAAAGAATCGGATTGTGATGACAAGAAACAGAACATTTCCTTGGTCATTTGTGATAAATATATTCCGTATAACAGTATAGCAGTTATGGTGGCGGCCGCAACCCTTTCTAAGTGATGACTCTTTCTGTTTATGGCATTTACTGAACTTTGACTGATGCCTTTGCCTTACAACCGCGTGCCACATGTTTTTCTACAATAACAATTTCACATGAAGGGTTTGAAGATAAGGGGTAATCAGAATCCGGAAGTCGAAGAAGAACATGAGTTCAGTTCCGGTTTTGGTGGGCTCCGTGATGATCATCTTTAATTTCTGCGTTTGTTCTCGTCGATTGATTATATGCATTTTTACATGGTATACTTTTATACCATGTTTATGTTTCTCCATATTCATCTACAGTTTTACTACAACGTTTTTGCATAATTTGCCTTTTCTTACAACATATTTAATTAATGCATATGCTATTAAAAACATGTGGCACCCATAGTCACAACATGCATGCAAACAGTTGCAGTATTTGGTGCAGGGAGAGTGCAAACTACTCCTTTCCATTGCATGGTATCCGTCATTAAGTAATGATATAAAAAGACGTGGCATAGTACCGACCGATCAATGTATACTGTATGTTTTAATAGTGACATCTAATCTGCATACAATCAGTTGAAACATGGAAATCATGTAATGATCAAACATTTCAGAATAGCTATAACACTGAAATCTTTTTTCATTGACGACTTTCATTAACAAATTTATTTATTTAGAACAACGTTGCATATCAACTGCGATTTGTAGAACAAATAAGCGGAATGGGGATGGGGTACATGATACTGTCACTCAACAATCGCAAAAGTATGCTACATTTATCACATATGACATAAAGTTTAGAAATAAAGTTTCTTGTATGTCACATTAAAAGGAGTATATATGCTACCTTTATTTCTCCTAAAGAGTAGAGTCCCTAAGATGACAACAATGATGATTAAAACAGTCATAGCACCAATAACAGAGTAAAATCCACTTGAGTATGTCTCTTGGATTACTGAAAATAAGCAAGAAATATAAGATGTCCTCGTACATCAGCAACAACCATGACAATTTGTGATTCCTGATATATAATAACATCTCCACTGGAAATATATTGTGCTTAGTCCGTTCTATTAAATAAACGATCGTGAATTTGAAGGAAACCAATGTCATTCCCCTGTTAACCCTTTTCTACACCTCTAACCACTACAAAGTCCAGAAAATCTGAACGGACCAGTTGTTGTGCTAGAAAGTCTGAACAGAGTCTGAAAATTACTCAAAATTGCTGAAAAGTCTGAACAGAGTCTGAACAGAGCCTAAACATTACTTAAAAGTCTGAACAGAGTCTGAACAGAGTCTGAAAATTACATAAAAAGTCTGAACAGAGTCTGAACATTACTCAAAATTTCTGAAAAGTCTGAACAGAGTCTGAACAGAGTCTGAACATTACTTAAAAGTCTGAACAGAGTCTTCACAGAGTCTGAACATTACTCAAAAGTCTGAACAGAGTCTGAACAGATTCTGAACATTACTTTGACAAATTTTAACAGATTTAAAAAAATAATTACATGAAATTTGTTTCAAATGATTTATTTTTTCTTGATATAATTAATGTATACATATAAACCCTAACCTTTCAATTCATTCTGTGCATAATTTTCCAATATTATTCTCAATGAAAACAATCATTTGAAAATATTATTCTTATAACTTATGAAATACAAAGGTAAGTCACCTGTGAGTGATGGTTTTACCTGTACATATAGGTAGTTAATCATTTCATGTTGTATATTGGAACCACAGGTGATACTGTGGAGATGTGTACTATTTATAAATTTTGTCATTTTCTTCATTTCAATTTTTCTTCATTTATACATGTATATGTTGTTTTTTCTTAATTACCAAAAATTATATATTATTTCATTTCTCATTAAATTTACCATTTCATTTTTCCTTCTTAACTAAATATATTTTACTTCATTTTCATTACATTTTAATTAAATATAACATGTAATACTTCACATAGTAATGCAGGCCTGAAAAGTGAAATTTATTATATAAAAAAATTAACTAAACTAAAAAAACAATATAAAAATATAAGAATAAGTCTGTTAAAATTTAACAACTTGAGGGAAAAAAATTAAACTTTTGTAAAAGGTCTCAAAAGTGAAATGTATAATAATAAAAAAAAAAAATAGAACACAATCTAAAAATGTATGAATAAGTCTGTTAAAATTCAACAACTTGAAAAATTATTAAACTTTTTGTCAAAATTCATATATTAAATGAAACTGTAATATTTTACATAAACAATCTTTCTAAAATGTATGAAAAATGTACAAGTATTGTTATTTCCCCCCAAAAAAGTTGAATTCTACGATTATGATTCTTTTTTTTCTGTTCTGATATGGAGTTTTAATGAAATTGTGTTGTTATTTAAAGAATCATAATTAATTGTCCGAATACATATTTGGCTTTTTTTTATATAAAAAAACCATTATGGTTTAGTTTTTTGAACAACAAACAAACGTCTCTGCAATACACTTCTACAAAATTTATCCTAATTCTTAAAAGTTCATTAAACTTAATTACATTTAGTTTCGCAACAATACTACAACATTCTTATAAACATCACATACAGTATATGTACTAATTAGTTCTCGGGTAAAATACAAGTAACAATACTTAGACAATGCAATTACTGATTATACAGGAAGAGCCCCCACTGTGATGTCATCTATTTTGAGATGCCATTCAATGAAAATAACAACCTAAGATAAGAATTGGATAAGAAATTAAAATTTATAGAATTCATGTATGTTTTTAATGAAATTTAATTAACACATTAGGTCACATTTCATTTATTTAGCCTAACTTGGGTCAGTTATCAATCATTAAAAAGACCCAAAAAAATGTTTTGTAATCTGTCTAATAAGTATTTACTCTCTTATTATCCACAATAAATTCAGAGAAAAGAGATGAAATGAGAAAGAAATTTGATTGAAAATAAATAATTATTCAGAAAGGGGGAGGTAATTCCGTGGGTTACCATTCCATGACACGTGTGCCTGTGCCAAGGACGTATATAAACACCCTTGCCTGTGCTAACAATAATTTTGAAAAGTCACTTTTATTTTCCCACATACATGTTAAATGTGTATTGTAACATTTATACTTGAAATATTTTAATGCATAATTTTTTTATTATATATTTGCATACAAGTATTGCGATCATAAAGTTCAAGTGATCCTCCATATGTTTTACTGTGAAATCGCATAATCACTATTAAAAATGCTATTCTTTGAATTCAAATTGTCACAGGATATGTTTGATACGAATGTAGGACAGAAAGTCACAGGACAAAAAGTCACAGACAAAAAGTCACGGACGAAACGTCACAGGACAAAAAGTCTCAGTTGTGACTTTTTGTCCGCCAGGGTAAAAAATATAGATTGTAACTTTTTGTCCGGCAGGGTAAAAATATAGATTATGACTTTTTTTCCTAGGAGTTTTGTGACTTTCTTTCCATTTACCTTCGTGAATTGTATACTGAACTGCCTCATCGAATTTTCGTTCTGAAAAGGCGAAAAATGGTTCGATAATCTGTTTAATGTGAAATGTTTACCTTTATTTCATCATTTTATAGCTATTTACCAATTTCCAAAACATATATTTTTTTTGTCAAAATCGTAGCTAATGCCCCTTTACGCATTTTTTTAAAAGTCTTTGATCCCCCACCCTACATACAAGCTTCAATATATGCTTGTACATACAATCTATCTTGCAACTTTAAAAAACTTGGATAAAAAGTTTAAGATATGCTGAAATATTGAAAAGAAAAAAAATGTTTCAATTTATTCAATTTTTTTCCATGAAGTGGCTTCTCATTTAATAACTCATTAACTGTTGTTAAATAATTGATGAAGAAAATGGAAAACGCTTTAAAAGTGAATACAGGTAAATTTTACCTGTCTTACTTGTACATATAAATGACATGGAAATATGTGTTCTAATAGTAATGTAATCTGAATTTGATGCAATTGACCATTTTATGACCCACTGACCAAATACTTATGCAATAAACATCCTGTCTCAACAAAAAGGGTTGTAAACCTCCTGCTGGTAATCTCCATGGTTGACACTGTGCTCTATATATTCAATTAATCATGATCATAGATGAAATAAATAAATAGATAAATAAATATAAGGCTCCCTAATTAAAACAGAAAACAAACTTTAAATTAAAAACTTTTGAATTTAGATTTTCAGAAAATTGCTTAATTGCATGAGTGAGTATCATATAATATTTCAAATTCATACATTTTAGAAAGATCGTTTATTTAAAATATTACATTTTCATTTGATATATGAATTTTGACAAAAGTTTATTTATTTTTTTTTCAAGTTGTTAAATTTTAACAGACTTATTCATACATTTTTAGATTGAGTTCTAATTATTTTTTTCTATTATTTTAAATTTCACTTTTGAGACCTTTTAGAAAAGTTTAATTTTTTTCCTCAAGTTGTTAAATTTTAGCAGACTTATTTTTAGATTGTTTTTTTAGTTTAGTTTAGTTTTTTATATAATTAATTTCACTTTTCAGAACTGCATTACTATATGAAATATTACATGTTATATTTAATTAAAATGTAATGAAAATGAATTAAAATATATTTAGTTAAGAAGAAAAATTTAAATGGTACATTTAATGAGAAATGAAATAATGTATATCTTTTGGTAATTAAAAAAACACATATACATGTACAAATGAAGAAAAATTGAAATGAAGAAAATTACAAATTTATAAATAATACCCATCTCCACAGTATCAGCTGTGGTTCCAATATACATCATGAAATGACTAATTACCTATATGCACAGGTAAAACCATTACTCACAGGTGACTTACCTTTGTATTTCATAAGTTATAAGTATAATATTTTCAGATGAATGTTTTCATTGAGAATAAGATTGGAAAATTATGCACAGAATAAAATAAAAGGTTAGGGTTTATATGTATCAATTAATTATATCAAGAAAAATAAATCATTTGAAACAAATATCATGTAATTATTTTTTTTAATCTGTTAAAAATTTTCAAAGTAATGTTCAGAATCTGTTCAGATTCTGTTAAGACTTTTATGTAATGTTCAGACTCTATTCAGAGTTTTAAGTAATGTTCAGACTCTGTTCAGACTCTGTTCAGACTTTTCACCAATTTTGAGTAATGTTCAGACTCTGTTCAGACTTTTAAGTAATGTTCAGACTCTGTTCAGACTCTGTTCAGATTTTTCAGCAATTTTGAGTAATTTTCAGACCCTGTTCAGACTTTCTAGCACAAAAACTGGTTCGTTCAGACTTTCTTGACCTTGTAGTGAACCCTTCCTCTCTTTTCCCATCCTAAAAACTTTCCCCTTATTCCCACCCTTAGCCCTTCCCCGTGGCCCCACCCGAAATCCTTACCCCCTTTGTTTGATAAATGTCAAATATTATAATGTATGGACAGTATTCATCGTATTATATTATAAGTAGTGCTTGTTTCTTGTATATACAGTCCATGTTGCTTGTACATGTAGTTCCGGTTTATTGTTTACACAATTGGTGTTGATGGTTGATTGTTTTAAAAAATGCATATTGATTGCGTACGCATTGACTGTCGATTGTATTATAAATGTCTGTTGATTGTATAGGTAGTGCCTGTTGCATGTATACACAGTGCCTGTTGCTTGTATACACAGTGCGTGTTGATTAATATGAAGTTCATGTTGGTAATGTCTGTTTCTCCAGCTTATCCAAATATTTATGAACCATAGCTTAACCGTTGTATACCTTTGTTATGTTTTTCTCTTGTCTGAATGATGTCTATATATGTACTTAAACTTCTGCTAAACATATTTTTCGAAAACATTTTCAATTCATATAATGTGCTATCCTGTAATCCAGAAAGAACGTAGGTCAGACTGGTCAACTGTTTTGTATTCTGTGATACCTCCTTTAATGACCATGTTTCTGTTCTACGTGCTCGATACTCTAGATAGAAAGTCTGTTCGTAGTCACCACTATAGCCTGGAGTCCACTCTACCAATATACTTGTTTCAGTAGAACTAACTAAGCTGAAATTTGCGGGAGTTTTCGGATGAACTGAAATGTGACAAAGAAGATGAACAGTAAAACGTAAGAAACATTTTGGCTAGAAATTCATGTTCGTTTATATTTTAAATATAAGTACATTTACAGTTCTTTGCAACACTATTAGCAAATATTCTACATTCTAGGTATACCTGTAATACAGTATTTATTATTCTATTGTTTGCTTGTTTGTGTTATGGTGTTTAACGCGCCACTTTCAACAATATTCCAGACATATCGTGGCGGTCAGTTTTTTCCAAGGATGAGTTATGTCAACCTTCACATATAACTGGACGAACAGCGCTATTATAAAGAATGCAATGATTGTGAACATTTTACATAATATATTCGTGACACAGAGGTTGTCATATGTATAATATTTTTTTTTTTTAAACAGAGCCGATGGCTTCAACCATTGTTTTAAACATTAGATAATATACAAGGGCATAGTACATTATTATAGTGACACAATAGTCTACTTTGAGCCAAATCCTTACTATCAATGCACACCTTTCGTTATTATCTGTATGGCCAATATTATTTGAATCATGAGTGTTAGTGGTATCAATGTTGTCGCTATTATAGCTTAAATATTATCCAAAAAAAAACAGAACATTTGTGTGGGAAAACAATAGACAACAAAATGGTTGCATGTATTTTCTGACAACAACAAACCGCCGTCAAGACTGTATTTATTACAAATGTATTGAGTATAAATTGTATTATCTAACATAATGTACGTTTTCCGTTGAAATTAACGAAAGTAGCCTGTCTGATACAAGGTGTCTGATACAAGATGTTGTATCACCACACTGTGGTGATAAAAGAATGGCTCGACGTTGCACGAGACGTTATCTGCCGCACTCCTTTGTCATGACGTCATATCATTTGAATCCGGCGAAAAACACATCAATGTAGGCAACGTAAAGACAGAGTATCAATATTTCCGGCAACTGTAAGGTCCACATTTCTTTTTTAAAAGCGTTGTCGGATTGTACAGTGACACTGAAAGTGATTGAACAGTAATTCGACATTGGTGAAAGAACGGCAACAAATAACGTGATGTCATTCACAAAATGTAGTCTTCCTGCGAGTATTGTAAAAAAAAGTTGTAAATATTAATTCGACCTTTGTTATTTGTTTAAAATTTGTTTTAATTTAAATGTTAGATAAACTTATTACATAAATAATGTGTTGGTACAAGACTATGTATCAGGTCTTGTCTGTTGCGTGAACTAACCGCATCACAACTCGTCGCTTTCGCGACTCGTAGTGATACTGGTTCACACAACAGGCTCGACCTGATACATAGTATTGTACCACCACACTATATATGTAATGGGTATTTATCATTTGAACTCAATGTGAGTAATAGGAAACAGAGAAACCTTAATAACTTATTGAAAATTAAAGGCACGAACAAAATAGGTAATACACTTTACATGACCAAACTATTTGACATGTAATGGTAAATGTAAAAAGGCGGTATCATGTATATGGTGGGTTTTATCTGTAGATTTCTGGTTTCGATCTGAAATTTACCTCTACATTTACTCAACACTCAGTCTGACACAATAGTTGAATAAAATGAAATAAATAAAATAACATATTAAAAAAACAAACTCATACACATTTTGAATTGATTTAAAACCATTAGCGCTGGCTGTAGTTTTATGTAAGAAAATTAATAACAAAAGTAAATTCAGGACAATTTCTTTACGAACACATCACCAATTCACGGAGTTCAGCTCTTCCCACATCTACTAATACGTTTGTAGTTTTAATTTTGCAAATCTAGTTCTCAAATATCAAGTGAATTGGATAACAAAACCTTCATAAAATGAATGGAAACCAACAATTAAAACTATCAACGCATGCACATTCCCGGGCACCCTTCAACAAACCATTTACCGAGTTCGGCTCATTCAATCTCTACTATGCACTTTGTATTTGTATTTACAAATCTAAATAAGAAATTTATTGCCGATTTAAAACAACAGTTTTTAAACCAAGACACAGTAAGACGTCTCACCTTAGGGTATTAGTGTAATATTTAGATCAACAAATGGTTCACAATTCTCAACATATATAATTTAAAGTCTGACTCGTTTTTCACTTCTATTAACAATAATTTTGTTGAATGGCACTGTGTTCTATCTTATTAATGCTAAATTGCTCAAGCAAACCTGAATCAACAGGCTTGTGATTTTTATCGCCACAATATTTCAACTATATCGTGGAGGTCAGTTTTATTGGATGAAGAAACCCTAAGAAGACCACCGTCCTGTCGTAATTCACTTTCAAACTGTTTCACATATTCTTGTATTGGGTACAACTCGCTATGAGTGGAATTCGAACGCACAATGTTAGTGGCAATAGGCACTGATTTCACAGGTAGTTAAAAATGCATGAAATAAAACATTTAGATCCTATTAAAGATAGTTTAATTGCATAGATATGTTTGTATGAGCTACAGTACAACCACGATGACATTTCAATGTTGTTTTAAAATAGTTCATTTACTTCAAGTAACAAGAGTTCAAATATATCCTACAAAGTCATAATCTGTTTGCTATAGATTTGTAATTGACCTTCACTTTTGATTGATTTTGACAAAAGGTATACCTAGTGGTTATCATACTTCCTGCATGGACTTTTAGTGCTATATAAACACACAGATTATCATTTTGAGTTCTTTCTTCTCAATTCTCGACAGTATTAAACATCATCTACTTTGTATGTTATAAGAGTATTATTTTTAATTAATATGCAAATTCATTTTTAAAATTACTAATAAAAATTGAGCGCAATTCAGACATCCATCTATAATTTACATATCTTTATTAGATTAGAGTTTGATTAAAGGCCGGTTTTTAGTAGGGTACGTGTTACTCGATCTTTAGTTTTATGTGTATGTTTTGTATATCGTTGTGTGTCCTTTTGTACTTTATCTTTTGACCATTGTGTTGTCTGTTCTTCTTCGATATACGGATTCTGATTACCCCTTTGGTATCTTCAAACTCTTCTCACTTGCAAATTCAAGATTATTTGGCACGAGAGATGAAACCTGTAGAAAGAGTATTTCGTGTAATACTTACACATTTTTTTTTTTAGAATCATATACATTTATTCATCATTACCTGTTAGCAATGCACCTTGGTCGTCCAGGTTCAACCAAGGGCCACCGTTTTACAACAAAAGATAGCATGCGCAGGGTCCGACATGTAACTTACACAATAAAAATCATCGCATATTGATAAATCATTACACACAGAGAAAACAAGTAAAATATACTTATATTAGATATATAAACAATTAGGCAAAAAATATAATAAGTATTCATTCATTATTTATTATTATCATTCTATAATTAGAATACACCAGTAGTGTACACCCTTAACTAACCTGTTGAGTGCACCGAAAGAGATTTAAATGTTGACACATTGGTCATGCGGAAAGCATGAGGTAAGTTATTCATTTATTTTATTTCTGATAATTGTTAATTTGTCCTTTTCTATATTGCTTAAAATGTTTGTTTTTAGTAAAAAATCTAGATTAATATGAAAATTTCTTCTCCAAGTAATTCGAATATCATGATATCCCAAATTAAGTCCGTTGTGTTTAATTTTATTACGAATTTTCCACAATTCCCACTTAAAAATATATATTATGATTTTTATAATATCAAGGTTATCACCTCCGTGATAGACTAGCATAATGTCTTTTTCTCTAAATTTTCCCGGTATTTCCAAATCAACGTTTTTTAACAAATCTTCCATCTCTTTCAATATAATTTTTCCTGAAGGGTACTTACACATTAATTTTTAAATGCATTGCAATCAAGCAAACCGCTATAATTGTGTCGTTTATCCTTAATATTAGATCTTACTGAGCATCATGTATGCAGTACTTTATTAGATACATAGTAGTAGTTATTTTCCAGTAAATGAGTATTTACATTTTAGTATTCTTAATCTACGTTTTTATGAATACAAGATGAGCGATAACAAGACAATAAATTAAAGATTAAAAATAAAATAACACGCTGTCGGAAGAATCATATAGCAAAATCGTAGAGAGAGGCAGAATGGATACTCCTAACGCACAAATAATTAACAAATACATGACTGCTCACTTTCCTAGCTTGGTACAGGTAATTCAATAAAAAGATTATATGAACTTCTTATAGTTCCTAAGCAATGTTATTATTATTAAAATAATGGTTCTGCTCCCTCAGGCATATTAACCTTAGACTAGTTTGACATTCAGTACATGATTAAATTATTGCAGAAATGTTCTTTGTATTGTATTGTATTTCTCTCCTATTTTAAATACGTACTTGCAGATTCCAGCAATATAGTATACTGAACAGTTTGACTGGCACCATATAACAGATATAATCTATAGCTAACATTGAAGTCAGATTCTTTCAAAGCTTTGATAGTCAGCATAACACTGTAGCCATCCAGTTGTACATCTTTACCATGGAATGTATCATTAACTATTGCTGCTCTTTCTGACACGACATATGTGGTTGATGTTGACACTGGTGTGTTACCTCTGTACCACCTTGGTGTAGTATATTTAGGTATACTGTATACATAAACATTGATATCTACATTTTTACCAAATTCACCATACTGTGTTAATGTGTTGTCATTTGTAATTACTGGTTGAGCTGAAAGGTACAGAACATAATAGTGACATACAATATATGTGTGTAATATCATGAAGAATCTGGTCTACTATATATTAAAGGAAAAGAGAGGAAATGTAGAGGTACAATGTGATAAATATTAATTATCAGTATCTGACTATATTGATTAACAATTCAACTAAAACTTATTATACTATGTATTTTTTCAATTTATTTGTAAGGAGGAGACAATTTTGTCTCTTGATATCAGTGGCATATCTACATTAAAAGGAAAGGAAGTTGTTTTGGAGTGAGAAAGTGAGTTATTGTTGATTAAAGCCAAATGATCACTTTTTCGACTGTTTTACATTAAATCATATATGACATCTCTAGATTCTTTATTTTTTAACGTTTATATTGACATAATCAGATTATGTCTATTTTTACATACCGTTTATTTTGACATAGCCAGATCCTGTCTGTTTAAAATACTTTTTATTTTGACATAATCGATCATGTCTGTTACATATACCATTGATCATAACTTATCCAAATCCTGTCTGTTTTACATACCATTTATTATAACATTGCAAGATCCTATCTGTTTTTACCTACCATTTGTCATTGCATAACCAGATCCTGTCTGTTTCATCTACCGTTTCTCATGACATAACCAGATCCTATCTATTTTACATACCTTTTGTCATGACATAACCAGATCCTCTCTGTTTTACATACCGTTTATTGTGACATAACCAGATCCTGTCTGTTCTACATTGTCATCTCTGCCTACAATACCATTACCAGCTGTACATACATATTCACCACTGTCCTGGTATCTATCTTCTACAGGAATACTTGGTAAAGTTAGCACACCATTAGTCCTTCCATCCATCTCACGAATCAGTACACCATACTTAGACTTGTGCTGCCATTTATAGTAGGTATATGTACTAGGATTACCTAAGGGGACACATGCCACTGTTCTGGTGGCTGCATTGTTCTCACAGGTAGCATCACTTACTGATATAATAAGTGTATCTGTAAATGAAAATACACCGAAGAAATGCTTCTAGGGCTATGTCTTCTAAAGCATCGTCTTCACATTTTTCATATTCATCCAGTGCTAATACATATACCTTATGTGCAAAATCTTCCAAGCTTTCGGTCTCTTGTTGTCTCACATATTGTAATTGTCGCCTCACAGTAACCGGTTCTGGTTTCTTACTAAATCTGCGCTTCATTTTCTTTCATGGTGAATCATAGTCATCATCTTTATTGACTTTTCTTGCGTATTCTAGAGCAATGTCTTTTAAACAATCTAGCAATCTACCAGTTTTCCTTCTATTTATTTCTCCAGTGTCTTCATTGGCTGTCCTTTCAAATTGATAAATGAAGGATTCCCATGATGGCTTACCAGTCCCGTCAAATGTGGACATTTTTGGATGTTGTGGGCTTTTAGAACGACATCTGGACGAGTCTGAAGATGAGCTTCCCTATTGCTGTCCATAACTAGAATCTGTTGAGGATAAGGAATATCTTCTTGTATGTTTCTTTGTTGATGATTTATTCATTCTTTTTTAATTAAAACTTTTGACCTTTTGGGTTACTGTGTTATCTTCTCTCCCTAACTTATACCTCCCTCTTGACCTGTTACTGGAATCATATGATTTGTTTTTACTTTTGTCTTCTTCATTTATTGGCTGTTTATCAGCCTGATATTGTTGTATTACCGAATAGGCATTGAAAAATGAATCATCTTTAATTTTTGGTGTGCTAGTTACTGCCATTGATGTTTTATTAGGCTGGTGAGTAGTGCCCCAATGATATATAACTTCCAGCAGTCTATTATTTGAAGTGGCTTGCTTACTGTTTATATCTCCATTTTTATTATGTATCTTTCCTTCTGGTTCAGTAATGGCTACAGCTAATCCAAACAATACATCTTGTATTTCACTTTGTTTTTCTACCATTTCAGAAGTCATTTCCTTCTTGCATAGATTAATTCTTTCATCCAAGTTTCGTTTTTGTTCATTTAATACCTGAGTATTAATTACAAGTTTATGGACAACATCTTTTGACAAATAGCCAATTTGTTCTCTTGTTTCTATTCTTTGTCTATCAACTGCTTCTTCCATATTTTCCAGCTTACTCTTCAAATCTATCATTTGAACTGACATTTCTCCTTTGGCTTCACTCGAAACTTCATTTACTTTACTGTCAAGTGTGGAATATTTCTTGCTTAAAGAGGCTATGTTCTTGTTAATTTGTATATTGTTTTCAACAACCTCTTCACTGGAACCTTTAAGTTGTTCAGCTATTTCCTTTTTCAAATTTGTAGAAAAACTGTGTAACTCTTGTGTAATATTCAAAGGTGTTATAGAAATTTTGGCTATTTCCTCATAAATTTTTCTAATTTCATCCACTAGTTCATTTTTGAGATCAGTTGACAGTTCTTTCTTTAGATTCTTAAGATCAATTTGAGTTACCAAATTTTCTTTACTTTGGGAAACTTGTTGAATAACTGATAAGGCTTCCATTAACTCAGCTTGTGCCTCCTGTAGTTCGATCTGAGTTGTCTTAACTGATCTAACTTCATCCACTATTACATTTTTAGCTCAGTTGACAGTTCTTTCTTTAGATTCTGAAGATCAATATGTGTTACAAAATTGTCTTTACTTTGTGGAGCTTGTCAAATAACTGAAAAGGCTTCCATTATCTCAGCTTGTGCTTCTTGTAGTTCAGTCTGAGTTGTCTTAACTGATCTAACTTCATCCACTAGTTCATTTTTTGGTTCAGTTGACAGTTCTTTCTTTAGATTCTGAAGATCAATATGCGTTACAAAATTTTCTTTACTTTGCGGAGCTTGTCGAATAACTGACAAGGCTTCCATTATCTCAGCTTGTGCCTCCTGTAGTTCGATTTGAGTATCTTTTACTGCTCGCAGGGTAGGTTCAAGTTGAGTTTTGATTTCGTCACCTAATTATTTTTTTGTGATAACTGGATCGAAATCCACCACATTTTGGGATATCAATTTTTCAACCTCTTCCATCGATACACCTGTGCATTCTACAAAATTGTATTTCAACAATATTCCCTTTTCATCTCTTCTCCTAATTAATCTTCTTGATTTTGATTGATCTATACTAGCGATTGATTTAAATTGTGCATCTGTAGCAATTTGCAAGTTGATTGGTCTTCGTTGAGCCATAACTATTTCTTAAATTTTATTGTTACTATTTGAGTAACCAACTAATATTTATATGGACAAGTGGATGAAAATAACTCTGATACAGCAAGGTGTGAAACCTTAACTGGATATTACAATGTTTACTTAATTTAAATCCTAAGGTATGTAGCCTTAAAATAAATTTCAGTATGTATAAATTCTATTTTTCTGCAACAGCTAAAAATATGTTTGTTTTGATTTTAACAAACAAACTTCCGGTCTATATAATTACCACTTCCGTCTTACCCAAAATCTTGTGGGAAAAATGGCTGCTTTTATCAACTGACCAAAGAAATATAAACTTTGGTTTCTGACAATAAATGTTTTATTTACTGTCATAAATATATTATACACTCATGGCAGGGTATGTATTTTCTATTGTTATGTATGTATATCTTTTTATCTACTGTGAGGGCTATTTGACAAAATAGACTAGCGACACGTGGTGTTTCAGCAGCGAAGTTTAAACAGAAATTTCATTTAAACCGTATGTCGACGACGCCATTGTGGTAGAATGATTAAAGCAATAGAATAGTGATTTACATAAAACTTACCAACAACACTAACTGTGGAGTAATCTCACACTGGTACAACACAAGTTTCAGCTTTCAGCTTAGCACAAGTTGGGTACGTCTGTTAGGGTTTGTGGTCGGTGTAAATCTGTCTTGCCATGCGGTTCTAATCCAGACTCTCAGGGTGTCTTCGGTATACTTCGCTAGGTGATAGGCTGACTTCGTTCATATCCGTGGGAGATCGTAAGATAAGAGGTATCCAACGAGGAGCGATCTACGACAACCTCAAAGCTAAAACCCCAAGAGTTTCGAACTTCCGTTTTTTTTATAGGTGGCGCTGTTACTTTCACTTTGAGTCCATGGCGTTGTGTACTCAGGCGAATTCCTGACAAAAACGACCGCTGCGTCTTCACAAGAGGTAGTCGAGGGGAGGTCATGATATTTTCTGAAAAGAATAAGGTCTTGGGAGTTGAACCAAACAGGGTTTTGAATATATCAGAAGGAATTCAAAAAACAAACACGACTTGAAGCGAGCGGATGTAAAAAAAAAAGTATCCATCCTTGTCTATGTTTATGCATTGATAGTATATTTACGTGGATAGTGACAAGGCAAGTGTCAGTCTTTTCAAGTCAGTATTTTTTTCACCAATAATCATACTTTTTCTTCAATATTCACGTAAAAGGAGCTCCCATGTTCCTGAAATTTGACCCATACAGGGTTTGATGTTCAATATTTTATTCTAAACTCGTTAATTGCATCCTTTTTAAGATCATTAAGGAATTCAAACGTTCGTTTTGTGAAAGGTAGGGAGGACATGCGGTAGTGGGGAAAGAAACGTTAAAATTTTGATCGATTTTCGGAAGTCTCCCAGATTTTCACTCACTTCACCCTTCAGTCAACTGAGAGAGAAGTCAAATCGCCCTGTTTTTACTATGTGTGGTGAGCCCTGATCATATTTTAACATTTCAATGAAAAACGAAAGTAATCTAATTATTGAAAATTAATGTATGTAGTATTTTTTATATTTCAGGCAAATCAGAAAGTATTATGCCCTAATAGCAGCCATTTTGTATTTCAGATCTGAATGAAATAATACAGTCCATCTCCATGAACAATTTAGCCGTGCAAATGGCTAAACAGATTTTCAAGGAGAAAATGTTTTTATAATTCAGCCAATCAGAACTGTTATGTCCAGTGGTGATCATATTGTATGCCAGATTGGAACAAGATTGGGAATATTCATGGAGGACCATCCATAGACTATTTTCTGCAGTTTCATATCAAATCACAAGTAATTTCTGATGGGAAGATTCAAATTTGGTTTTAAAGTTAGCAATAGATCAAAACAAAATTACAACAAAACTCATACTTCGACTAGGTTAACTAATACAAGAGGACATAAATGTTATACAACTTGGCATAGTGTAATTCAGGTTTAGATATCAGCAAACATTCTGTCTTCAAATGTATAACTTTTGGCCATTTGAAGAAGTTTATATTTTTAGTAATAACAGTTATCATATATGTAGTGTAGAGTTATTGAATATTACTGGTATTTAAAAGGGAAACATAGACAGATCCTGCTGGTTTTGCATACCACTGATTATGACATAACCAGACCCTATCTGATGTACACCAAAATGTGCATACCACTGACTATGACATAAAGATAGTCTGTCTGTTTCGTATCCATTAGTAATGAATTATTCACACCCATTTTGTTCTACATACCATTTATTATGACATAACCAGATCCTGTCTGTTTTACATACTGTTTATTGTTACATAACCAGATCATGCATGTTTTACATACCGTTTATTATGACATAACCAGATCCTGTCTGTTTTACATACCGTTTATTGTGACATAACCAGATCCTGTCTGTTTTACATACCGTTTATTGTGACATAACCAGTTCCTGTCTGTTTTACTTTGCCATCTCTGCCTACAATATCATTACCAGCACTACATACATATTCACCACTGTCCTGGTATCTGTCTTCTACAGGATCAGGATTACTTGATAATGTTAGTACACCATTAGTCCCTCCATCCAACTCACGAATCAGTACACCATACCTAGACTTGTGCTGCCATTTATAGAAGGTATATATACTAGGATTACCTACAAGAACACATGCCACTGTTCTGATGGCTTCACCTTGACCATAGGTAACACCACTTACTGATACAGTTGGAGCATCTGTAAATGAAAATGTACAAAATGTAGTGGTCAATATTTGTATTAAACTGCCAATCGTGGTGGTTATACTAATTGTCCAACTGTGTGTAAAATTTCATTCGTTATGTAACGTTATTTAGCCTTATAATAAACGAATAGTATTCCATTGAATTTGTGAAAAAAAAATAGACAATGCAGAAAATCACAGAAGCGGTAATGATGTATCTTTGTCTAAACTATTAACACATATAATACATGGGTTTGCTTATCACGCTATTGACATTTGTTATTCCTTGTCCTGCTTCCGTAGAATTAAAATATTTGACCTCATTTCTTCAATCCATAAAACAACTTAACTATTTTCAACTTGAAAAATGTGTAAAGAACGAAATATCATTTTAAGTTGTCAACATTTCTGATGGTCAGTGTAAATTTCGTATGTTATTAGATTTGATCTGAAGTGTATCAGTGACCAATGTATAACAGAATACGACATGTCAATGCAGATCGTTACTTCTGACAGGAACGAAATATGGCAGACCTAACTTCGAGAAAATTGATCCAGCCCTATTCATAGTTTCTGAACAAATATAAAGAAAATGGAAATCCACCACAGATTAGCTTCATACAAATAACCCATGTTTTCATATACAAATGACAACATAGACATGAACATATAAAACATATTCAGTAGAAGCTCATGTTAGAATTAAATAAAAAAAACTTACTAGTTCAGAAATCAAATTACGTGTATTGGTAGCTAACTGTGTTCAACTTACATTTAACATCTAAAGTTTTGGTGGCCTGTAGACCAGTAGGAGCAGCCACATTAACAGCTTTACATGTTAATACCTGTCCATTATCACTCTTTCCTACACTGTAAGTCAGGTCAGATGTCACTGTATATGTATCACTAGCTGTGATATGACTGGACCGTTCTGTAGCATTAGATGTAACATCCTTCTGTCCTATTGTCCAACGTAATGTAGCTCTAGGACGACTACCTGTTGTTGTACAGGTTACATCTAGTGGTTTTGTCTCCTCTATGCTGTCTACATTTCCAGTAATGGTTGATTGGAGTGGTTTCACTGAAATAATAAACAATGTCTGTTACTAAGAGGACGACTACCTGTGGTTGTACATATAACAACCAGTGGCTTTGTCTGTTCTATTGTTCCTACATATCCTATAATGGTTGGTGGTGGTGGTATCACTGAAATAATACAGAAAATATGTAATAAATATATAATACAGTAATAGTTTGAGAGAGTTTTTCACTGAAATAATATCGAAAATTGGTTAATGGTAACTAAGTAACAATCCATTGTTGTACAGTACACAGCCGGTGACTTTCTCTCTGATATAATTCCAATATTTACAGTAATGGCTGGTGAAAGTTATTTTACTGAAATACAATAAAACTTAAAATAATGTATACAGGTAAAATAATATATTCATAGAAAAAAACATTGAAAATTAAGATATTTCCTTCCAAGTATAAGGCATCAATATGATAATCTAATAATTGAGTAAAATTTAATACCAGATATCTATGCGATTCTACATTTGAATGTTCACATTTAAAACAACAGCATAGAAAATCGTGTGCTGTTCCTCGGGATAATGATAAGCAACATCCGGGTATATGGTCTTTATGAGCGTTCAAATCACATACCGATAATTTTATCAAGCTAGAGATGATGCACAATGTAATACAATTGTTTATATACAAGTATATTTCAATAGAGTGAGTGGAGTTTAGAGCCAAGGTAAAATAATCAGTGATACCATGGCGAGATTAAGTTTTATTCAATGAAATGATGACAATGTCCACTTTGTACTAGAATAGGTAACTGAAAGAACAGTCCGCAGTTAGACATGTCGTTACACTCGGATACAGTATTTTGATTTTGAGCCAATTAGTCCCTGCTTTACTCCTTAAATCCGTGTACTTAGTGAAAAAGCAGAAAATGACAATTTTTAAATATCTGGCTTTATCTGACCAAGGCTCAAACCGACTATCTACTTCACTCGATACGCAAACGATAATCATTACACCAGCGCTGCATTATACTTCAGCATCATATATGTATGCATTAATACCTCTCTGAAAACGATTGTATTTTCCAATCACATCACAGGAATTTGGATAACTCTCTTTAAGCAAATACAAAAATAGAGAGGACAGGGACAATGCTAGTTGATTTATAACTATTGAACTAATATCTCTAAAAGCATACTACAACTCAAGCTGTCGGTCATACTGTATGCTTGTCCTATGCTAGTGTTTGTGTGTTCTTTTATGTGTGTTAAGAAAAAACGTTTGTTCTGCTCTCTATCCCATTCTAACCAATTTCGTTCAAATGTTGGTGCAAACTATAGGAATATTGTGTTCTTCTGTTGCAATCTTACCAACTTTCTAAATCAATAACAAATGTATGTTAAGTGAAGCGCATCCAAAATATAAATGATACAATGAAGTGACGACAGAAGCGATTTTCGATCGTAGATGTCACGATATAAATCAAGAAAATCGTTGTCTTTATATTTACAAAACATTTTATTGATATAATTCATAGTCAACATTTTCAGGAAGATAATAACACATACACTATACGTTTAATTATGTTTTTTTCTATAATGATAATTTTTAATTTTTTCTCAACTTTGGTGACTTGTGTAAATTAGTAGATGTAGAACTACTTAACTATTTACAGTTTAGATATATTATTGCTGAATCAGTAGATGAATAAGCAGGATTGCTGGCTTTACATGTGACTGTCTTCTGATCATATGATCTGTTGATGGCAGTCAAGGTATGTTGTACTGATTGAGTCTGACTTGCTACAGTCTGTTCGTCTATTATTAGTACAACAATAGGAGCTGGTTTACCTCCTACTGCTTTACATGACACAGTTAGATCCTGCTCCTCTGTTCCTAATAATCTGCTAAGTAGTGTAAGGTTCTCTATGCTTAAACTAGATGGAGATTCTACAAAAAAATTATATATTATATAACAATAAATCAACACGTCCTCCTATATCTAATGTCACATGCATATTGTGCTCCTATTGTTAACAACATCATTGGTGGTATAATGGTTAGCGTGCTCGGCTCGACTATAAAATTGGTATTTGTTGCTTCTTCGATAAGCAATATTAAGTGATTAACGATGGGTTTTTTTTTAAACGAGAGGACTTTTCTCAGTCATCTCTCATCGAAGGGCTAAGCCCTGAGATGAGAGATGACTCAGAAACGTCCTCGAGTTTTAAAACACATCTTTAATTATTTTATCGCTATTTTGTATTCATAATTAAATATTTTTTGTTGAGATACTGACATTTTCTTAAACACAATTAATATTTTATATCGTTAATCACTTAATTATCAAGAATTTGGTAATGTGACGTCATTATAACGTCATACTAGAAAACAAGATACTACTACGTGCGTCCTTGACTACGCTTAGCGATTAGCGATAATTGGAATCATCTCATGCGCTTACGTGATATGAAATATATCGGTTTTAAACATCAAAGGGAAAATAAACAAAATAGCGATTAAAAAATCTAACTCAGTATGTTGGTCTAGTACAAAGCGGATCTCATCATCTCATTGAAAATTAACGTGTTGTCGCTAAGATTAGCTGAGAAATTGCAGAATTGGCGTTAAGCAACCATCCTATTGTTAATTATGTAAGTTTATACTCCTCTGTACTCCAGAGTGAATGATATAATAAATATAAACATAACCCGACAAGCAGAAAAAATGAAATGACAATAAGATGTCCGGATAAAAGAAAGTCTTAGTAAGAAAATTAACATATGTGTAAATATATGCTTAAGACAAATAAATATATATAATTTCTTTAAATGTTGTATTAGTCTGGCATTTTATTGGTGGATCTTTATAATTTTTTTGGATATTATTAATTAAATTATAGACGCATCTGAAATAACTAAATTCATCCTATTATGTAATGTGATATTGGACAATGGGTGTATAATTAAAATAACAATTTGATTGTAACTGAATTGTACGTTTTACATTTTTTTCCTAATTCTCGTTAAAACATTTATATAAATGTTGGATAAATTATTTTCTGTGATGCACCAAATTGTTCTTTTTTTATCTTTCGCCCTCGATTATATATTTCATGAACTAAACATGTAGATGCTTCAATAAACAACAAAACTTAAATGGATGTGTACACAATAACTCAGAGTATCGCCTTTGTGAGTACATAATGTATCTTCCGCGTTAAAATCGCCCATAATTGAGGCTATATATTGTTCGCTTTGTTATTGTCCCCCGACGCTTCGTCGAAGGGGACTATAGAAATGGGTATCGTCCGTCCGTCCGTCCGTCCGTCCGTCCGTCCGTCCGACCGTGTGCTTTTTGGCTTCCAGATGATAACTTGTGAATGAAAAGTCAGATTGAAGCTAGGTTTGGTATGTAAGTGTATCTTATGAATATCTAGGTCAAGTTCGATAATGACAATTTTTCGACTATTTTTACTAGAGTTGTGCCCCTTTTTATACCTCAAAATTGCTAAATATTTGGTTTTCAGATGATAACTTGGGAACAAATAGTCAGATTGAAAGTAGGTTTGGTATTTAAGTGTATCTCATGAATATCTAGGTCAAGTGCGATAGCGATAATTTTTCGACCAATCTTACCAGAGTTACTCCCCTTTTTTTACTTCAAAATTGCTAATTTTTTGGCTTCCAAATTATAACTTGTGAACAAAAAGTCAGATTGAAACCAGGTTTGGTATGTTATTGTATCTCATGAATATCTAGGTCAAGTTCGATAATGATGATTTTTCGACAAATCTATTCAGAGTTACTCCCCTTTTTTTACTTCAAAATGGTCCTTGGATGGTCCCCTTTCAGAATTATGAGTGATACAGGCTCACCTGACCCTCTAGTTTACAGTAGTTTGAAAATTTAATCTTACGATATAACCTTGGCGTCGGGGGACCAGTGGCCAACGGCCTTTTATTTGTATTTCATCGTTTTATTCAATGCTGTAGTGGAGAATACACTCCAACTGTAGATTCTTAAAAAATAATCAACGAGACCCGTAAGGGTCGAGTTGAATATTTTTAAGAATCTACAAGTTGGAGTGTACTCTCTTACACAATACATTTCTATCTGCAACAGTGTTTTCATTTTATATTTTTAACTTTTTAATGTTCAGAAAGCTAACTAAGCCAAAATTAACAACAAATAAACAGCAAAATTTTTTCGGCATCCGTGCTTTCGAATCTCGTTTATATTTAGATATTTCAAGGTCTTTCAAGTGAATAGAATCGTTTATATTTAAATATTTCAAGGTCTTTCAAGTGTCCCAAATGTTCACTTGTGGTCTGTCTGATTTGTTAAGTTGCGCTTAAGTTTGTTGTGTTTGTATTGCCAGAATACTCGTCTGTTCTGAACATAAATTATGTCAGAACTCAAATACTTGTATCGTGTCTTGTATTTACAAATACTTGTATCGTGTCAATTGTTTATTTAAGCAAATTGTTTATATTTTTTAACAAAGCTTACTATCAAGAGTTATATATACTAATTATAGAATTTATTAATGAGGTCAACTTAGCCGAGTGGTAAGATGGAAGTTCTGAAAGTCAAAGTAGAATTTAAAAAGGTCAGTAGTGATTCGAGACACGAAAGTCCCAAAAAAAGTAAAACACGTTTTTAAGCCTAAAATAGTAAATATTTGGTTTCCAGATGATAACTTGGGAACAAATAGTCAGATTGAAACTAAAAATAATCAGGGGCCCGGGTGGCTCAATGAGTTAAGTCGTTCTAACAACTCATACAAGCCTATCACCAATACGGTGTTGGTTTGCGCCCGGCTTTGTAAATTACAAAAAAGGTGCACTCGACTCGCAGTGATAAAGTTTACTAGTTGCTTGCCCATGGTGGGTGGTTCTCTCCGGATACTCCGGCTTCCTCCACCACTAAATCTGGTCTCCATGATATAGCTGAAATATTATTGAAAGTGGCATTATAAGACCAAAAATCAAATCAAAATCTTAAAAATAATCCACTGTTCGAACAATAGTGTGACGTCCGATTGATTGATTGATTGATTGATTGATTGATTGATTGATTGATTGATGCTTAACGTCCAGCAAGCAATTTTTCAGCTATATTCAGGACGAGAATAATTTAAACGCCACGGGGCTCGAAACAAGGAAATGTGATGGGTAGGGACGGAGAATTTTGCCAGTGCAACAGGTCTCCTATGGACCACTCATCATGAGCATAATGCTCATAATGAGCTGTTTCACTGGGTTCTTTAACGTTCGAAGAGGGTGGCAATCTCTCAACACGGGACCTCGGTTTTATTTACGTCTCATTCGAAGGACGGGTTGGTTGTCAATTTATACATCCCGTACAACCGACGAACGCCCCGTCAAGCAGAAGAAGCTATCGGTCCCATTTCTACACCCCGGGGTTCCCGCGGGGTTGACCTCTTTTAGAGGACTAGTGCCTCTAGGACGGAGAAACCTGGTGCCTATTCTACCCCCGAGAAATGTATTAGCCTTTCTTATATGTTGATAAATTAAGCCTGTTCTTTATTCATAATACATTTCTCTGACGTCACATTATTGTTCGAACAGTGGATTATTTATAAGAATCTACAGTTGATTCTTTTGTTCTTGAATATATGAACTTTAACCTTTTACGATTTTAGGCATAAAACGTGTTTTACTTATTTTGGGACTTTCGTGTCTCGAACCACTGCTGGGCTTGACATTCAAAACTTCCATCTTACAACTCGGCTACGAGTAGGATAGTGGGTGTTTAAAAAGGCCGCTAGTTTTCGAGTTTGGGTTAATAGTATGACACACGACTAATTTTTTCGTATTTTGACGTAAAAATTATTGTAGTTTTTATTTATTTATGTCGTCGTAGCATACCGTTGTCACATTTTCTTATTTTTTACGTTTTCTGAAGGCACCCTCGAACTGTACATTTTACAACAAAATTTCGACACGAATAAAATGAACACCAAATGCCTGTAAGTTATCAAATCAAAGTGCTTGACACAAAGACAATATGCTAATTATATCATCAAAACTAAAAACGTGAAACTTAACACCTCTTTATTTGTTGTTTTTTTTCAAGTTTTCCCGTATCTACATATTATCAAAATTTTACCCTATTTTCAAGTATATAATAATGTTCTGAAGGAATTCTAGATTATGTTAAATAGAAGTAAATACATCATTACTTAGTAGTGAACCAAAAATCAATATTTTTAAAGTTATCATTCAATAGAAAATAACGATTAAAGAGATGTGAAATCTGATCAAATTTAGCTTGTGGTAAACACGGATTACCACGTGTCGGTATTCGATTTGGGGTTAACACAATCCAGTGATTATTCAGTACGTGTACTGAAACAGTATATTTAACATCTTGCCTTCTGTTTGGCGTTTGATTGTGTCTTTTAATAGAATAAACTTATCTCAATACAATGAGCGAACAACTATGCAATTAATTTACGCTATTTTTGATATTTTTGTATTTTCGTTAACACTAATTTGTAGTTTATGGAACAAGTTCGTAGGACACGTTATTGATCCGGAAAATGTCACAATTTGGCAGCCCGCTTAAGCTTTGTCCTTCTAGGCCTAAAAAAAAGTAAGAATGAAGATGAATGGGACAAATGTATTATATGCCAGGTCTCTACCCCTGAGTTACTTATTAAAATGAGAAATGTTAGTAAAAATAGCCTCATAGAAGCAATGGAAGCAAGAATAGATGGTGTGTTTATTAGAGTAGTACATTCTGTTTCTGATATTGATAATCTTAGGAGTGATGATACAAGTATGCTGTACCACAGGTCTTCCTAATAATACGTACACAACTAGACGAAATTGCGGTTTCTTCAAGGTTGAGTCGGCGGGCTCTGATCATAAAGCAGACACATCACAGGTTCCCTTGTTGAACGAACCGAACCGATGACACGTCGATAGATAGCCGGATAAATTTTAAATCCCCTGATACTGATGTTTTAGTCTTGTGTGTTCACTATTTTTCTAAGCTGCAACATACACAGGAGTTGTGGTTCCAAACTGGTACGTTTTCCAGTACTAAGGACAGGCGGCGTTATATCCCAGTACATGAGATTTGTAGCACCCTTAGTCCCGTTTTCACCAATATCTTACCAGCTGCTCATGCTGTTACGGGTTGTGATACCACTTCATCGTTGCTTGATATAGGTAAGCAGAGTGTCTTCAAAGTTCTAAAAGAAAACTCATACAATTTTAAAGATCTGTCAAACCTGGCAGACTGTGGCATTGATGTGTCAGTGACCGCAGCACGAAGACAGGTAATAAAACTGTATGACTCAAGAGGGGAAATTAAAGCTGAGGACGAAAACTTGAACAAATTAAGAACAAGGTTAGCAACAGTGAAAAACGCATGTCTTGCCAAACTTCCTCCTTGTGAAGCTACCTTTAAGCAACATGTTCTTAGAGCGTCACTCCAGACTTATGTTTGGATGTCGTGCTATCTTACAAAGCCCCCTCCTAAGAGTCCTTTGCAGTTTGGTTGGGAAAAAAAGACATGGATCACTCCTTCCTGTCTACTTTCAAGTTCAAATGTCATCTGAATTTTTAAAAGATCTTATTTGCACTTGTAAAGATAAAGCAGTCTGTTCAAGTGGTTGTGTGTGTTGTAAGCCAGGGTTGTCTTACACCGACTTTTTTCTGTTCCCAGCAGGTGAAATATGTCGCAATTCGAACACACAAATGTCCAGAAATAAAAGCACAGACGACGATGATGTGGACTTATTACAGTTAGATGTACAGGAATGAAATTGTTAAGTGAAGTCTTTAAATCTATAAAAAAAA
>MJUT01051488.1:72827-121916 GCA_002080005.1 Gigantidas platifrons
ACAACCCCCCCCCCCCCCCAAAAAAAAGCCTACGAGTTGTTGGGCTCTAAACCAACAAGAGACCGAGTCTTCCTTATTACAAACCAGATTTACCACTCATAACAAATCTTTTACAAAACGTTGTGGACCATCGTCACCCCATTTTACATTTATTGTTTAATACTTTAATATGATATATTCCGGTTCCATGGAATTATTTTCCATTAAATCATTTTCATCCAATGTTTATCAACTAAGTTTCCCGCTAGAGACTGAATTTTTTGTTCACTGCTTGTTCAGTACTTGATATAGTCTTCTTTTTTTAAACTGTTTTTATAAGGCAGAAACTTGCAGCTCGCGATACAAATGAGTTCAGGAGAGGGGAATGCTATGCTTTAAAAAATAATTTCAGCATATATTGTATACGATTCTAACATAAAATAATAAAAAACCGATAAAGAATAAGGTCAAGGTCACTCCTGACTTTTAGTAGTGAAAAATAATGATGTTTTACCTTTCCGCGGTTACGGTACCTTGACACCCGTAAAATACAAATTAAAGCGTAAAATTATATGGGGTTATAGATCTTGATCATTTCTCAACCACTTCCGCAGTTTTTTGTATAAAAATAAGGAAAAATGTACGCACAAAAGATATTGTTAAAGTCTGATAACATTTTTTTTTGAAAAATACGGGTATGACCTTTGACCCAAATTATCTCATAACGTGACCACACTAGATAACGACGACATCGATATTTCGATGAGCCACGTTCTGCTCTTTCCAAAGATGTATAATTTAGCCGTGTGTCATATATTAAGGCAAATCGGCAAAAATCGATACTCTGCTACCCTACTATAAGTTGACCACATTAATACATTCTATAATTAGTATATATAACTCTTGATAGTAAGCTTTGTTAAAAAAAAATATCAACAATTTGCTAAAAAAAAAAAGCAGTTGATCAATATATAAAAGACACGATACAAGTATTTGAGTTCTGACATAATTTATCTTTAGAACTAACGAGTGTTCTCGCAATACAAAAACAACCTTCGAACCAACCGCAACTTAACAAATCAGACAGACGACAGGTTAACATTTGGGGCACTTGAAATATCTAAATATAAACGATTCTATTCACTTGAAAGACCTTGAAATATCTAAATATAAAACGAGAATCGAAAGCACGGATGCCGAAAACATGTTGTTGTTTATTTTTTGTTAATTGTGATGTATTTAGCTTTTTGAAAATTAAAAAGTTAAAAATGTAAAATGAAAACACACAGCAGATAGAAATTTATTATGTAAGAGAATACACTCCAACTTGTAGATTCTTAAAAATAATCAACTCGACCCTTACGGGTCTCGTTGATTATTTTTAAGAATCTACAGTTGGAGAGTATTCTCCACTACATAATGATCTGTCATGGTGTCATTTTAGTTTATTGATCGTTAACCAAACACGCGTGTCGGGTTTCACCAAAATCTGCTTTACTTCACGTAGAATATCCATTTGCCAGAACAATTCCTATTTTTAGCCATATGAGATATATAGAATCTAACACCGGCAAAAGTGCAAGACAGGGAAATATCCGACACCCGAGGGTAAGATTTCAATCGTTCACTGACGAGGCTCGCCGGGTCAGCGAACGATTGACATCTTACCCGAGGGTGTCGGAGATTTCCCTGTCTTGAACTTTTTACCGATGTTTGATTTTATTTCTCACTTTTACATTCCCGATCGAGCGTTTTCACGCAAATTTTGTTTCCATTACTAGAGTAAATATTAAATTTATTCATATGCATCCGTGTCTTGGCAGTATTTTAACTGTATTTCATAATAAAATACAATGCATTTAATAAATATATGATAAATGTAACTCAACACTACAACAGCGATAAATACCTGTGGCTGTGAAAACATATTTGAGTTTGGTCAAAAGGAGGTAACGTTAGTTACTAACAAGAGAAAGCACTTTATTATTTACTCAAAGTAAACAAACATTGACTGGAAGAGGGTCATACATCGTGAAACATGAAAGGTGCACGATAGTTAAATTCTTAGCTAGCAGAATAGTATACATACATTAATTTAAAAATACTTATGTAATAGAATCGTGGTCTTATTGATGAAGCATGGAGAACTGGGGGGCAGTTGACATAAACTGTACAGCATTCATTTGCCGTTAAAACGCACGTGATTTTTTTTTGTCTTGCACTAGTGCAAGATAAGACAATCTCACATCGCTAAAAATAGGAACTGGTCTGCCTCAAAAGTGAGAAATAAAGGATCTAACACCGTTAAGAGGGTAAGACGGAAAAATCTCAGACACCCAAGAGAAAGATTTCGCCGAGTTGGAGACCAATAGAAAATCTTTCCCGCGGGTATTTGAGATTTTTCCGTCTTGCCCTCTTACCTGTGTTTGATTCTTTTTCTCACTAATATTTTATTGAAAGTACAGTCTTTTCCTTTATGAGACACCCCATACATGAAATATGACGTGACACACATTTCAACGTCATTGAAGAATGACGTCAAAGGTACGGAAAAAGACATCACTCTAGAAATACGAAAAAATGAAAATAAAAGACACAAATATATTTAATACGTTGGATTCTGTATTTAAAAAAACAATGGTTAAATCCGTAATATATCTGTTATTCAGCTAGCAGACAGGTATATAATGTGACATTCCCGGCTTAGAATGAAATTTTGCGAAACGTAACATTTTTACGGGAAAAGTAGCGTGAAATTCTTATCTCACCCACAGGTTGAGACATATACTAACACCAGCAAAAGTACAAGACAGGGAAATCTCCGACACCCGAGGGTGTCGGAGATTTCCCTGTCTTGCACTTTTTGCCGGTGTTTGATTTTATTTCTCACTTTTATCAGCTGTTACCTAATTGTTTTGTTTACATTCCAGATCGAGCGTTTTACCGCAAATTTTGTTTCCATTGCTGAAGTAAATATTCAATTTATTCATATGCATCCGTGTCTTGGCAGTATCTTAAATGTATTTCATAATAAAATACAATGTATTTAATAAATATATGATAAATGTAACTCAACACTACACCTGTGGCTGTGATAAAATATTTGAATTTGATCAAAGGGAGGTAACGTTAGTTACTAACAAGGGAGAGCACTCTATTATTTACTCAAAGTAAACAAACATTGACTACAAGAGTCATACTCCGTGAAACATGAAAGGTGCACGATAGTCAAATTATTAGCTAGCAGAATAGTATACATACATTAATTTAAAAATACTTATGTAATAGAATCGTGGTTACATGAAAGTAATTCAAATCTTGATTGAAATTGCTGAAGCGAAGCAAAGATTTTACCGGGAAAAGTCGCGTGTGAGCTGTCTTGTACCGTGGGGTACAAGACAGGGAAATCTCACCGGCAAAAACAGGAGCTGCTCTATCTCAAAAGTGAGAAAAGGATTTCTCACCCCATGGACAAAGTAGTCCACAATTTTCCCTTTCTGGGATTTTTCTGTCTTATCCAACCCCCTGGGTGAAACAACCTACACGATCTTTTTCCCGCAAAATTAGTCAAAACTGTGTCCACTGCGTGAGCCTTCATGTGATTAATTGACTGATTTGGACAAAATAATCAGTACTTGTGTTGAAATTCAATATAAATAAATGAATGGTTCAATTGTATTACCATTAAATCCTACAAATTGTTGCAAATAAACCCAAATACTGCATTTACCGCGATGTTTCTTATAACCGGAACTTTGAAAAATTGAAATCGAAAGTACATTGAGGCTTGACTGACCTACATTCGTTTAGTGAATAGTTCCTTTGTTTTACGCGTTGTTCAATATTTTAATTGTTAAAACTGGTTTATTCGTTTGAAAAACTGTTATTGATGAGACATTTCTTTTATTAAACTGTTGATTTTGTTTACAATACAATTGTTCTATTTAACGGCGTATTATTAATCAATAATCAATCAGAGAGCAGTAAATCGGCCATTTATTACGTCACGGAATGCGGACTCTAGTAAATTAATGCGCAAGGTTAACAAAACAAAACACACGATGAGCTGTTTGTGAATCGGGATCATGGGGTGAGAAATAGAATTAAACACCGTCAAAAGTGCAAGACGGGGAAATCTCAGACACCCTCGTGTATCTGAGATTTCCCCGTCTTGAACCCTTGCCGGTGTTAGATTATATTTTGGTACAAGACAACTCACACCCGACTTTTCCCGGTAAAATCTTTACTTCGCTTCAGCAATTTCAATCAAGATTTGAATTACTTTCATTTAACCACGATTCTATTACATAAGTATTTTTAAATTAATGTATGTATACTATTCTGCTAGCTAATAATTTAACTATCGTGCACCTTTCATGTTTCACGGTGTAGGACTCTTCCAGTCAATATTTGTTTACTTTGAGTAAATAATAGAGTGCTCTCCCTTGTTAGTAACCAACGTTACCTCCCTTTGACCAGATTCAAATATTTTTTCACAACTACAGGTGTAGTGTTGAGATACATTTATCATATATTTATTAAATACATTATATTTTATTATGAAATGCATTTAAGATACTGTCAAGACACGGATGCATATGAATAAATTGAATATTTACTTCAGCAATGGAAACAAAATTTGCGGTAAAACGCTCGATCTGGAATGTAAACAAAACAATAAAGTGAGAAATAAAATCAAACACCGGCAAATACAATGTATTTTATACAGAATATTAGACATTTTGTTTTTGGGACTGACTTTATCACGGGGTATATGAGGTGAGCCAGAACGGCGAGCCTCATATACCCCGTGATAAAGTCAGTTCCAAAAACAAAATGCCTAATATTCTGTTTATCGGTAATTTATAAGTAACTTTCAAAAAAATAATCAATTGAATTCTTTAAAACGATATATTGATGAGATTATTTTTTGCGGATAGATCTTGTTTTGTAAATGTGATTCGGTTCTGGCGCGCGAGGTTCATTCAAAAACTAGTTAACGAGGCGGCAAGATGTGTTTTTTACTATTTGACGTCTGTTATACATTATGATGGTTTTGCTGGATTTAAGTGTGTTTTGGAAATTATAATGTTCGAATATGCTACCCGTAAGTATTTTTTGTCATAAAAACTTGTGCTAAAACTGTATCGAATACGTTTCACTGAAATATTCTGAATGTAGGTCAAATCAATAAACATCCATAACAATCCGACTCGGAAGGCATTTAATATTTTATGTTATTAATATTAATTTTAGAAAGTTAATTACAGACACCGACACAAAGTCTTTCTTTTTACTAAGAATAGCAGATATGCATGTATAAATATATAGACGAATTTAGATGTATCGACGATATGATTTGGGGGGGGGGGGGGTTNGGGGGGTTATGAAATTATGTACAACAAATGTATATATTTGCATATCCAGAATACAGAAGTTTTAGTTGAGTCTCCCTGTTGCTGATCAGTGCTATGTTGTATTCAATTTTAGTTCTTTTCTGTAATTGGATTGTTTCAATTTTAAATCATCATTAGATATTGGAGTGTTTTATATAACAAACAAACAAACAAAGCAATATGTATCGTATTCATTTATCAGCTTAAGGATGTTCAATCTTTACAAACTAGTTATTTCTCGGTTTTCTATCATTTTGATTTTGAGGGATGCTGATTATTGAAATAATATGGCCATACGTTAAATGTTTTGTTTACGATAGTAACGAAAATGACATTGACCTTTTCCCGTATTATTGATTTTGATGACGCAGCCAATCTTGTTTTTTTTTAAACAAGTATATTCATGCGCGGTAGTTAACACATGCCTAATTGTGAACTGACCTAATAATTTTGATATCACGTCCAGTATGTTGAGATAAGCTTTATCAATCGACACACTTCAACGGAAACCTACACAAATTACCGATAAATAAATATATTATATAAATGCTCCTACAACAGCGATAAATGCCTATAAAAAGTTGTTCGACGTTGGTCAAAAAGGAGGTATTTTTTTTATTTACACGTTAGTTACGTTAGTTACCGAACAAGGGAGAGCACTCTATATTTTCTCAACGTAAAAAATATTGACACCATAGAAAGAGATGAGAAAATGGGGCAAACATCGTAAAAGGTGTAAGATTTTGTTATTGTAGAATCTATCACAAGTGTGTTAACTTTATTATTTTGAACCTCTTTAAAGTTGTAAAATGAAAATCTTGTTTTATTTTATTACGTGGCATTTTCGGCCTGTGATACGGTTCGCAAATTAATGCGCCAAAACTACACAAAAAGTAACCAAACATTGACACGGTAGAATGGGGTGAGAAAAAGAGTCAAACACCGTAAAAGGTGCAAGATAGTAAAATCTGTGACACCCTCGGGTAAGATTTAAATCGTATCAAACTCGGACAAACCTCGTCCGATACGATTTAAATCTTACCCTCGGGTGTCACAGATTTTACTATCTTGCACCTCTCCCGGTGTTAGACCCTATATATCTTGCACCTCTCCCGGTGTTAGACCCTATATATCTCACACGGCTAAAAATAGGAATTGTGCAGTCTCATTAGTGAGAAATCCTTGTCTCAACCCGTGGGTGAGATAAGAATTTCACGCTACTTTTCCCGTCAAAATGTTACGTTTCGCAAAATGTCATTGTATCAATAAAATCTTTTAAATATTTACGTTTTGTGTATTTATCTGGTCAGACACTTATCAATTGCCCCCGAAAATGAGGCTACAATAGAAACATGCATCCCTTTTGCGTCAGAATATGCGGTACACATCAAAAACACACGCCTACACAAATTAAGGGGAAATAACTCTGTTTGTTTACATCGTCTGCTAAAAGTGCATAGCTGTCAAATAAAAGTATCCTTTTGTTAAATTAGTGATAAAAAGAATCAAACACCGGTAATAGGGCAAGACGGAAAATTCTCAGAAACACGCTGGAAAGATTTATATTGGTCTCCAACTCGGCGGAGCCTCGTTGGAGACCAGAAATCTTTCCCTTGGGTGTCCGAGATTTTTCCGATAAGGACCTTTCTTTATGGATAGACGTACATTGTAGATAGTAAACAAATATATATATATACGAAACGAGTGCCTGTGGTGTTGACACATTCTCTTCCACATGCTGTGTATTGTTTCTAAGCAGTGCGCTTGCTCAAGACGGGTTCACACAGAATGTCATATGAATATTGTTGGGTTAAATTGAATTCTTGTCATCATGGACAATAATTCCGATACCGATAGTTTTGGGACTTTTTGTCAAAAAAAGAACACAAATAGTATCTTTTGCAGCATAACTGTGTAATGATAGCTTAAACAAATCATTTACGACAATAATTTTGGGTATGCAAAAATTGCGGTTATGGTAGACAATATGCCTTTAACTACATCATCGTTCGATTTACTATCAATAGCAGAAGCTCACAATTAATTTTACAACAAGGAAAACGCGAAATGCTACACACCTTCCTGGTAGCTCCATTGTACTCATAATTGAGGTATGAACAACTGAAATAAAGTATGTGTCTCACCTTATAGATGACCAAGATACAAATACACCTACCTAAGAGATCTAACTTTAAAAAGAATATTTGATTTACTCCATTAGCAAGTCCACTACATCTATACTTCTTTAATTCAGACACCTCAACATTCAGTATATGTAATCTGTAATACAGTCCTATTGATGGATTCTTAGATGTTGAATATTTAGAATCATCTATAGTAAGACCATCATTGGCTACAATATTGGTTTCACCAGCATTATATACCCTCCAGGCCATTCTGCTACTTTCAAATCCACATTGTAGAACAGCTTCATCACCTTGTACTACATATACAGGGGTAGGATTTGATTCATCATTGGTACAATAGACGTTACCTATACATTAAATATATATAATAAGAAGACAATTATTTGTATACATACCTAAGAGATCCAAATCTAAATAGAATCGTTGAATCACTCCATTAACAATTCCTTCACATCTATACTTCTTTACATCAGACACGCCAACATTCAGTATATGCAATCTGTAATACAGTCCTGTTGATGGATTCATAGATACTGAATGTTTATTGCTATCTGTAACATCACCATCACTTGCTATATTAACCCATCCACCACCATTATACCCTTGCCATAGCAAATTTCTATTTTCAAATGCACATTGTAGAACAGCTTCTCCGCCTTCTACTACATATACTGGAGTAGGATTTGATATATCACTGGTACAATAGACGTTACCTATGCATAAAAAATGTGCCAAATATCAATGTCATTAAGAAGCTTGAAGATACCAAAGGGTTAATTATAATCCGTATATCGAAGAAGAACAGAAAACAGAATGGCCAAAAGAAAAAGTACAAAATGACAAACAACGATCTACAAAACATACATATAAAACTGAAAATCGAGTAACACGTATCCCATTTAAAACGGGGTGAACTCAGGTGCTCCGAAAAGGTAAACAATTCCAGTGGACCATATCCGTGATCATTTGTGACACAGATATTCCATAATGGTCGAAGTAACTTCAACTTAACTAAGAGGAACCCATGGTTCAGTAGCTTCCTTGTTAGCAGCAACCCTCTATCAAGGAAACGAACAAGCTCTGCAATATCGAATGAACTGAGAGAGATATACTCCATATGCAAATGCTGCCGGAATATTGCTACATTGAATGGAAAGTTAGCATATGGTAAAATTGAAAAGATTTGGAAATGAAGTTATGAGTCCATCCATATGATCTAACAGTAATACTTAAGTCAATGATAAGATCATTTACAAATCTGCTGGAATCTGGAAACATTAAACAATGTACGTGAATACAACACAAGGCTGTAGAATATTGTGGTATTATAAGAGTGTATAATACACAGACAGTACACGAACATAAATAAAAAATACTAACAACCTGTTAGGAAAAGAAACAAATACTTCCGAAATCAAATGGATTCAAAGTCGGGTAACTTTTCTTCTGAGCAAAATAAAATATTGCTGTTTCTGTTGTTTGTATTTTATAGAATTTACTGATTCATATTCGATTAAGGTTCTAATACTAGACTGGAATTAGAAAATGAACATATATGATGTGAACCAATATTTGTTTGTTTATCCATATAATGCTGTATGTTGATTTTTTTTAAATGAAAAAATCAAAGATTAATATAGTAAATTTAAGAAATGGTAATAAATCAAATATCAGATAAAATAATAGCAACTTACTTGTTTTACAACAAAGCATTGAAAAATTATCAACGAAGCAAACACAACAGAACTTACGAAATCATCTTACACTGTTTGTGATACTACATGCACAGTGATGACAGCGATTCCAGAACAAAAAGATAGAAAATATACCCGTTTTTTTATGATTCTGCATGCACTTACTTCTAACAAAATACGAAACGCCAGTACATATACCTTCTTCTTAAGATTGCATGTTAATTAATGCTCACTAAATATAAAAAGGCAGTATATAAACCTACCATTTTAAGATTAAATGTTAATTACTGCTAACCGACACCATTAGTTCAGATTTTCTTTATCTTAAATGACATTATTGGTGTTTTCATTTTTTACATACACAACTCTTTACTTAATCGCTTACCACTTGATTTAATACTGTTTGTAGCATATTTCTGCACTTAGCATCATTTATGGACAGTATCGTCGCGCCGTCAGCGTTTGCCCCTGAATAACCATGGTGTCCCTGTAACCAGTTGCTCATTGTCATTTCCGTTAATAACCACGACCAAGACCAAGACTATGACTGTCAATGACTTAAAATATACTATATCACTTACCAGAGATTGTCAAAAATACCAAACACAGTAAAGATGACAGCAACATTGCAAAATGATTATAATACTTCCTTGTTACTTGTCGTGACAAGTAACTTCCTAATCCATGCACCTTTACATTTTCATATTTAAAATCGTACGTGTATATAGGACATTTAAACACATTCATTCAATATATAAGATAGAAATACCTAGTAAGATATCTGTAATATATATACCATATACGTATATTATCGTGCATTATTGGTACAATTTATTTGTTCGAGAATGCCGCTCAGGTGAGATGTACTTGATACAACATTATATGATAAGGTTTTCCGGTGATTTGCGACAGTTCTGTGGTTTTCTCTGGCTACCCAGGAGTTCTCCACCAATAAAACAGACCGCCACGATATAATTGAAATATTGTTGAAAGTGGCGTTAGATACAAGAAACCTAAACCTATTTGTCCGTGCTTTATAAATAATCCGAAAAGCGAGCTCTGTGCAATATTCTCTTACCTCCTTTGCAACGAGTGCAAATGAATTTTACTATTTCCGACAATGTACGTATATTGTGTTTATCCTTCTATGTCATAAAGTCAAACTTGTCTTTTAAAAAACGTATTTATAAACCTTTTATGGTGTCTTCTTGGAAATCCACGCTTATACTGATACCGTTTCTTACCGTCGTAAAGCATGAAATGTGTACAAAAACAACCATATCTTGCGCAGTGACAAAACATTATCCAGTATTATTTGAATTCCCATTCTACTAGAAGCAGCTCAGGGTAAATGTTAATATTTCTCATTCAACGGCAATTTCTTGTAACGTGTCAAACAGTAAATTACTGTTAATTAAATAAATGCATTATATGCCCAAATCTTTTAGATTATTTTGCTTTCCAATCGGTTGTCTTTGATGAATGTTATTACAGAAGCTTGTCACGTTCACTACATGGATTTACAAGTTTATACATTTTTATTATGTTAATTGCAATAATTATTTCGCTTCATCAACTTTTTAGTAACGGATATGTTTTCATACTCCATTGTTAAATGCAGTTATTCCCCAAGCGTTGATAATATGATAAATACGACCACCGAGGAGGCCATTTATGTGCATAGACAAGTACATGGATATTTAGTATATGTATGTATTTATGTATTGTATAAAATTCATCCAGTATCAGTATCAGGCAATCAAATACAAACAAAAATGCTAGAAAAGCAATGTCGTGTTTTATATTGGAGGTGTCAATATTGGCCCTTTCTATGTATTTTCTTTTTGTATTCCAACAGTGTGGTATTTCATTGGGGTCCTTGTTTGTTTGTTTTTTTTTTCTTCTTAAATATTATTAACATAGTAAGTGTTGTTATTTCCTACATTTAAAAAAACAAAGACAAAATGGTATAATTTCAAGGTATGCTGATCGGAAAGTTGGGGATCTGCTTCAGTTGCTATACACATATTTTATTTTTGTGTTAGAATTGTTATCAAATATTATTAACTTTATAATCATAATATGCAACCATTTAATATATGATAACTTCGATGAATTTAGAATATAAAACATAATTTGGTATAAAGCTTAAGTTATATTATAAGAATTATTCATAAGTTTAAAACATCTAAAACTCGGTTTTAACCAAAGTTTACTGCATAATTTATCCAGATTGAGTCATACTTTATAATGTGGACCCAGTATACATGGTCGAAAATCGTTGGCAATGCAATGAACTACGATTGTCTGTTACGTGTAGGAAGACTGTCGCTCCTCCTCAAACACGTGACACCAATGTACATTATGGCGAGTTGCTGTCTTTGATTCGATTCTTAAAACCTGCTATGGTCATATCACAAAACGGAGAAACTAAGTCCCATTACATGTACCATGATTTATCTCTAGTGTTCTAATAAAAGACATTTGAATGATGTAAGATGCTTCCCAATATTAGAAAATTATTTGTAAATACCTAACAACATCACAGTATGATTTTACATACATTTCAAATGCTGAAATTTTGTCTCGGTCGACTAGTCTCAATTCTCTGAAAGCATTCTTAAAATTAAAATATATAGAAAATACATGAATATTGTCGAGGAGACGTACAAGTTTATATTAATTTGTTCATTAAACATAAAGATCATCCTCTGGTCCGCTTCAGACGTCCTCTTCCTTATTTGTAAACAGACGGATTTGTTGTTAGATAATCTTACACACACTATCGTAAAAACATCAATGTTCACGACATGAACATAATGAGGTTGGCAGATAAAGATTTATTCAGCTGATGAAAATAAGGACACAGTTACAATATACCACTATACATTTATGTTATCTTTAGAAGGATCTTAATGGTGTATGTCAGTTATATATGAATAGCACAGAAGTTAAATAATACATATTACACCGGTAATATGATGATAGTACAAAGCAAAAGACATACACATGAATCTTCAAATTTTAATATATTTCATAGTGATATTTTGAACCTATGCGTGTAGTCGATCTATAGCTACTGATTACGCCTTGGGTGACTTCAAACTTTTCTTACATGTAATCAACGAATATATATGTTTCATACGTTGGTAAATGATAACGTTTGTGGTGGTCTTAAGATGTGTATTTTTTCCCGCGTTCTTTTAGAAATACGTGCAATCGCATAGGAAATTTTTCCACTCTGGTTAGCACAAAGTTCATCAAAATAAAGGTTAGCGATTATCGAAAGGGCAATACAAAATGGACAATTCAGAGAAATTGGCAACATAGGGTACGCAAGAGGAAGAAAAACAAAGCAAAAACATGTGTTGGACACCACTATACGCAAACAAACACAAATAAAGTAAATAAGACATGAACAAACGACTGGATTGTTGTTTTTTCTTTTCTTTTGTTGTGGAAATCGTCACGAACATGACCATATGGAACTCAGAACGTAATAAAATAATTCAAAAACTAAAAAAGATGAGGAACATGGATCCATAAATAGCCAGGGGTGAACTCAGATGTCCGCGAAGGGTAAGCAGTTCCTGCTTCTTATATAACACCCTTCCTATTAATCATATATACAGTCACGTCCGGCAGTAAATAAGGAAAGAAGGCATCTACGTAAAAAGTACGTGACAATTGAGCTATGGATATTTCGTAATTGTCAGCCAGATTGTGATGACGCCCGTAGAATGTTTGTAGTAATAACTTCATAGAACCAACGTTAACTTGAGTAACTTTGGCATCAGTAGCTAACCTCTATCCAGAAAATCACTATACTGGGCACACGCTCTAGAATAAGGTTTGCGTTGTGAATAGTAAACTCCACACGCTGGTAGTGCTGGAATATTGCTACTGATGAAGCGGAAGTTGACTATTGGAAAAGTGAAGTCATCGCGTTTGTCGTATATTTCGTCTTTATTCTGCCTCTGTTGTCGATTTCAACGTGAAGGTCACGGTAAGAAACATACTTTTTATGTCTTATTATGACAGTATATAAAACACACCACATACCAATAATCCAGCATACTTTTGATTATCGGTAGTATCATATAACATAAATCTCATTTGGATAGATGCGATGTACATTATCACCGAATCGGGAATTATTCAGTGACAGAACATCATCTATATATTGAAAGCTGGAATTAAAGGTAGCAGCATAAAAATCAACAGAATTCCACGTCTTTGTAACGATTTAGGAGAACGTGTTATAGGCTGTTGAAATGGAATTTTGTTCTAGAGGTCTTACGTTGTAATACAATCAACGTGATGTAGGTCTTTGAGAGAGATTAGTTTTTGAGAATTTCCGTTGTAATATCATAATGTAACAAAGGGATACCGGTATTGTCTGTAGAAGGAGGCGTGTCATTGTACCTCCCTAACGTTGGTTTCAGCACATTAGTTTCAAAAGAGATTGACTTTGTTTGGCCCGACAAAAAGTCACATCAGCAGTTGATGACAGCTTTATTCGTCTACGTCACATACGGGGATATATGTCCTCCAACCACATCATAAATTAACGTTGCTGAAGGAAAATAAGCTAATGCATGAACACACCTTAGCATCCTTAATCATAAGTGGTAGGGTTAAACTAATTTGATGAGCCTACTCACACCCTCTTGGTGAGCTAATGTCGCAATGTAGGACCTTACAACATATGAAAAAAATGCTACACCTCACATAAAACTGGGTGAGCAGCAGTGTATATACAGGGATATGAGGTTAGTGTTTTGTATTTAACACCAATTACACCAACATTTCAGTTATTTCGTGGCAGTTTTATTGATGGCGGAAACCGGAGTACGAGAAGAAAACTACTAAACTGCCGCAAATCACTGACAAACTTCATCACATAATATTGTATCTAGTACACCTCGCCATTAGCTGGATTTGAACTGACAACTTTAGTGGTACGAGGCACTGAGTACACATGTAGTTATAAATCCAACTAGTATGCGATCACAACCATGACGGTGTATATTCATAATATATGTAATCGTCGTGACACAGAAGTTGTCGAATGCGTAATAATTTCAACATTAAGATCTTAATGACAATGAAGACAAGTTTTTATTTTATTTTTCCTTATTTTATTTTCAAGCCTACAATGTATATTATATTCATAAATTAAGATCATATTTAAACTGAAATGTAAGCTATTAAGGAATAATAGCATTGTATTTGAAGACGTCAATTGTGGATATTAGCGTGGCAAATATTCGTTTTGCAGATTCTCAACAGCATCAACACTACGCATGCATTTGTCAGCGTTTAATCCCTAATTCACCTCAAAAACTCCCCCACTGTTCATATTCATATTCAAATGCATTACAAAAACTTGTTTTCTTTTGAGCGGTGAGAAGGTTAAAAAAAGAAATGCAGTGAAATATTGTTGATGAATGCTGACATTAATGTCATAGGAAAACATAGCTTCATATTAACACTTCCAGAACATAACGTAAATGATATTGGTATAATTCGACATGCTGAAGCTCAATATTTCAATATTAATCCAAGTAGAATTCATAGCTATGGCATGCCAATCATAGATTTCACGGTTAGCAGTGGCCATTGAAAACAAGTATTTTAAGCTGCATTAGAATTTTAGATTGACGTATTCTTTTTCTTCTGATTCTGAAATAAATTATCAACAGCAATAACAAAAAGTGTGAATATTAAATTGTGTAGTATTTACGTAAATAATTTTTTTCATAAACAGCAATCAAACTACTTTTTTTTTATTGTAAACAAAATGAAGACAACAATGCAAATAGTTTTAACATTCACGAAATAAAACAAAATCAACGCATTTTAGATGTGCGGTAGATCTTGTGTTCGAGTCCAGATCGGATCAAACCGAAGACTATATTTGGTATTTGGTATTTGTAATTTTTCCACTAAGCTCCCATCATTAAGGAAACGTGCAAAGACTCGTTGACAAGATACTGTTTCCGAGTGGGCTGAAGCGTTTATCCCTGTGAGCTAGCACTATAAAAACCCATCTTAGCGTGTAGGTCTAGCACACTGCGTATTCCCTCATCATCGATTTGAACATTAAGTTGTTCTTATCATGATATGGCTGAAATATTCCTGATTTTCGATTAAACACCAATCGTTCACTCTCTCACTCCATAATAACAAGTGTATTTATGCTCCATAATAACAAGAATAATTGTTTTTCATAATAACAAGAATAATTGCTTTTCATTATAACAAATATATCGTTTATTGTATATTTTGCACTAAAAAAACGTTAGAAAAAGATGTGATGTGAACGCCACCTCACTGACACAAAAGTCAGCAGACACAAATGTTTTATGTATTGCACGATAACAAATACATAGTATTAAAAAATGAACAAACATCTGATATAGAAATATTTTTCGGAATTAAACTGATTGAATATTTCATGAACAAAAAAATAATAAAATAGAAATATGTTGATCAAATGTATTATTTGCTAGTTAATGTGAATTGCTTTGACTTGAATTAAACTTAATTTGCATAATAGACCAAACTTCCAAATGTTTACACAAAAATTCCATGAAACTGCATGTAGAGATTTCAGTCGATTCAGACTAACATATATATTGCTTCCTTCTTCACAAGACAAGCATGTCAAAACCAAAAATTAAAATTGATTACCAATTACAACCATTATTTGTTGTCATTTAAAGTAAAGAAAAGGTGTCTGAAAAATTACTGATTCCTTAAGGAATATTTATAATTTTTTAAGGCAGGGTACAATTAATAAACCGCAACACGGCTTAGGAAATCATAAACTGTTAAAAAAAATTAAAAAAGTCAAAAATTGAAAATATTCCTTATAATTTCATTCTTACGAAAATGTAATGTTTCCTGGATTTTAATTTCGATTTTTTCATGAGATTATTTGAATTAGTCATTTGCGAATGAATGCGTTGTCCAAGTCACAATATCAATCCAGGTTATAATGTATAACCAATGGTGGTCCAGGCAGATCATCCAATCAGATTGCAATATTAACATTAAATTAAATTATGACCAAACGGATGAATAATCACAGCTATAAACTCAGGATAATTACATAAGAGAATACTACAAAGACGTACTAGTACAATGAAAAACAAACATACCACACTGTCAAAGTGGTGGGATTAAATTAGCTTTATTGACCCAAAACTGCTCTCTTAGTGACATTCGGAGGTCAATCTAGTTTTTCTCCACATGTTTGTTAAATTCCAACCATCACATACATCCGAGCGAACAAATGACACCAAAAGGAAGTTTTGTCTCCTTTGAGTAATGTCTTATTGTTTACCTTCTTTGTTCTTTATACAGTCATAAACATTAGGTTTATCTTGTTGAGCCAGTGCCTCATAATGTTCTGTGGAACTAAAATATATACGATTACATTATATCTAAATGACGAACAAAGCTGTGGGAAAACAAGGTAATATGATCAAATGGCCATAGTTTGTATATATAATGAAACCGGCTTACATTAGGCGGAGCTATAATGTGAAATCGTTGGGCAGTAAGCGGTAATATAGTGATAATGCACGCCTAACGTGAATCTGTTGTGTGGTAAACGATCCTGTTGTCATTGTTAATTCATACTGTGAGACCTTTGGACATTAAAATGTCTTGTAATAATTTTAAAATAGTCTGAATCCATTGTACAGTAGAATTTAGTCCAGAAATAAAACTCCACATTTAACTTAAATATGTCTAAATCCCCCATAAATCAAACAGCTAGATGTTACTGTTTATAGTTTAGACATGATTTGAATTTGTTGGACATTGTCTTGTCATGGGTTACGCCGTTCGTTGGTAGATTGTAGTACTACAATACAACGGACCTCCAATATATTAGTGACAATATTGCTGACAGGGACTGTAAAAACTCTATAAAAACAAGCAAGTAGATAGTACAGTTGTCATACATAATATTGTACTCTGTTGTTGAAAGCGCTGGGTCGTGGGGTCTAGAGATTTACTGAGATCATCAATTTATAGCAATCTGCCTTAGATGGTAGAATGCAGAGATACACATAGATTATAATGTTATAGCTATATGTCTCGGTTTAAAGATAACAAACAGTGTATGTCTTATTATGATACTTACGGTAGAGATTGCTTTTGTTCTGAAATATAAGATATAGTTGCACATTTCTTGATCAACACTAAAGATTAACAACTCGAACATCACAACAGAGTTTCATCTTGTGCCGATGTCAGCATCTAGATTTTCGTATAATAGTTAATGGTGTTACCAGTCTTGTCTTGTAATAGAATGCTGCTATTTGTGTGGGTGTTGTAAAGAATATTGTCATCTGGTTTGCGTTGTAAAAGATATTGTCATCTGGTTTGTGTTTTACAAATTATATACAAAGGTAGCTGTGTTAATGTATGAATTTGAAAATAACATTAATATAGCCTTACACATTGTTTTTACTATATAAGAGTAACATGACCATGTGCATGTTATACGGAAAATGTAAGACATCCCGGTGAAATAATCAAACATACATAATGTAGAGGAAGACAATGGGTTGTCACAAATGTCCGGTCTACAACCCCTGACAACCGGAAGTATGTTGAAAATCCTTTTTTCAGTTAAGGTCCGTTATTGTTTTTTCTATGCCGGAAATAACTTCTGAAAAAAACACCCAAGTTATAAACTTCTCAGAGTAGTTTGGGGATAATCAATCCGTTATTGCCTGCAAATGAGATGAACATCAAGTTATCAACTTTTAACAGATTGCTTACCCTCGGTTCACCACATATGAAGGCAATAATGGTATGTTGTTAGAATTTAATCGTACATTTTTAATCAGGGTTGCTGTAAACACGTGTATGACCGCATCTTTTGAGGATTGGACCTGTGAAACTAACTTAATGCCAAAGGTAATCTAGTCTCGGTGAATAGTTTTCTTTCATTTTTCAGTGTATAACATTTATGTACAAATTATACATACATTGTGTTTTAATTGATCCAGAGTGTGTGCATTGAATGTAGTATTCAATTAGTTGCCATCATTCATTATTTACTGTTTGCGTAAATGTAAGGTTCTTATAATTACCGATTAGGACCTGATCATTAATTGCTAGTGTATGACATCGAAATAGGTTAAAACAACATATTAATGTTCCCTGTTTGATATTTAGTAATGTAAGTACATCATTTAATCCACCTGTTTGAAATTAAACAACTCATTCATTAACAAAGTATATGTCTTTAGAATAGAAATAACACTACTATTGTATCTTACCTTTTCCACTTGATAAATCAGTGTACGTATTTGGAGTGTCTTTCATACCTAGCACTTCATATGTCTTTATAGAACTACAAAATAGATTAGTAAAGATTATACACATACATATTTTCAAGAAAGATTTGATGATACCAACAGTGTAATCAGAAGCCGTGATTCGAAGGACAGACATTACAATGGTCAAAAGAAAGAAAAAAGAACAAAGGGCAAACAATGATTTACACAACACCACATAAGACAATAAATATTGAGCAACACGAACCCACCTTTAAAATAAGTAGATATCAACTTGAGTGCGCACGATACGTTTTTGGAATAACCTTCAACTTTGTCAAAGGGTTGTTTTAAAAACTATAATATGATTATCTAGGGCAATGAATACAAAATAATACCTATTATTTTTGAAGACATCTCTTTATTTCTACAAGAATTGTTTTTTTTTCCATCAGTAACACAATTGTTCATGATCAAATTGTATATTTCCATTATGTCATACGCCATGATTTAGTTTCAAATTAACTTTCTGTTATGATAATAAATTAATATATTTAGGTACTCACGCAGTTTCTACTCTCTTGTTCCATGGATCTGAACATATAATTGGAAAAGAGAATTAAAAAATGAGTGTAAAATGTAAGAGCAAACAAAACATTGTAATTTAATATGAAACTTCATATAATTTTACATCATACTGTTAAAAAAGATGAAATAATGAAAATAAATTACTTTCAAGATCCAGATTTTTCCAACACAAAATATTTGTTGACAACGGAAGCAGAGGTTCTGTCTTGACACAGCTATATAATATCCTGAGTTAGATTCGAAAATGTGGGTACGCTGAGTAAGACCTACACATTATAATTAAACCCGATTACGTGGATACGGCGTGTTTGACCAGTCGTTACTTGTAAATGTAACGTATCGTATCTATATAACATAAGAACACATCCATTTATTATCGATTCACCGATAATGTAGACGTTTAAAAATTGTATTAGTTATCGGCTTATATATAAACAGATGTATGCTATACTTCCTACCTTTCTTTCTCTTGTTACTCGTTGCCCCTTCGATGTCTTCGTACGTATCATTGTTTGTTGGATTATCAGCAGCTGTTACCTCGTTCCTATCAGCTCTAATATACAATGATCAATTAACGTTGATGATAATACCGTAAATATTGATGCATTGCACAAATATAATGGTTGGTTGCAGTCTGTAAATTTCACGGAATCAATTGGAGATTTGATGGTCGCAGATTGAGTTAAATCCACAATTGATTCCGTGAAATTTACAGACGGCAACCATTATATTTGTGCAATGTAAATGGCATGGACAGCATATATTTTTGTGATATATAGTCATTGACACTACAGAGCTTTTGTTATTGTTGATGAATCCCATCACACACTGTCCAGAGCCGTTCACCACTTCCCTGAGGTGTTTCCTCTCGATTAGAGAAGGTGAATACTCTCATGTTATTATACAGACAGCCTACTTCTGGACCATAGTGTGCAATGTGTTTCGAGAATGAATTGTTTCCTGATCGTTAAACATATCTTTTGTAGATTTCGAAAAATATTAACCTGTGGTAGCAGTTACAATAACTCCCTTATTTTATTTTTTAGATATTGTTCAACTTGTTTTCATTATTTATGTTTAAGAATGTGTTAGCTTGTTTCCCATTGTAGGAAAAGGCAATCTGAGATGCCTTTATACTCTCCACCGAACAGGTGAGAAATCCTACTCCAAATCATGATATAAATATATTGCATTTATAGACATGATAGGTATGTTCTGTATATTCTACTTATTATGGTATGTATTACTAATTATTATTGTATGTATTACTAACTATTATTGTATTCATAGCTAATTATTATTACATGAATTACTAATTATCATTGTATGTATTACTAATTATTATTATATGCATTACTAATTAGTCGTGTATGTATTACTAATTATTTGTGTATCTATTACTAGTTATTCGTGTATGAATTACTAATTATCCATGTACGCATTACTAATTATGTGTGTACATGTATGTATTATTAATTATTCATGTATGCATTACTAATTATTCGTTTATGTATTACTAATTATCTGTGTATGTATTGTTAATTATTCGTGTATTTATTACTAATCTTTAGTGTATGCATTACTGATTATTCGTATATATATCGCTAATTATTATTGTATGTGTTACTAATTATTCTTGTATTTATAGCGAATTAATCTTTTATGTATTACTAATTTTTCGTGTATGTATTACTAATTATTCGCGTATGCATTACTAATTATTAATGTATGCATTACTATTTATTCGTGTATGTATTACAATTTACCTGTTCGATTTAGTTTTATCTCTTCCATCTGGCAAGCCTGAAATATTAAATGAAATTCTAAATTTTTTTTTATTAAATCTGTCTCTAAGCCTTTATACATTGTTATTTTGAGGATTATATGGTTAATATACCCACCATGTATATATGTTTTTCTTGCAAGAGGTAAATAAATGTGTTTTAAGTTAGTTATTTGTAGTAATTTGAATACATTTTATTTTCATTTCACACTTGCAATGTTTGTGAAGAAAGATGTCGAAATGGCCACCACGGCGCTACATTTGTCAAATCATTTTCATTTGGTCACCATAGCAGTATGTATATTAATTTTAATAACTGTAGTCCGTACAATTTTTGGATAAAAATCATTTTCAGGTCGGCTTTACATTTGGTTCTATTTGTTTTGTAGATCGCCCATTATTCATTTATGTTATGTGCATTTATTTACGTACACTGGTGTCCATCACGATGTCAATATCACATGTTGCTCTAGTTGTTTACTAATAACCTGATTGGTGCCACAAGAAAAAAAGAAAGACGGACTCTTAATACGAACATGAGTTCAGGCTTGATCGTTCTGTGAATTCGCGTTGCTGAATCGTTATTTGCTTTTGTGTTTTGTCGATTAGTTTGTGTATTTTCGTCCCGTTTGTACCCATAGTATTGTCTGTCCTTTGATATCTTCAAACTTTTATTATTTAGTATCTGTGATTACCATGGGCTTAATGTTCTGATTATTAAAACATACTAATAAATGGCGTATATAAACTACGATACATATGCCAGTCTGACGTGATATTACTATCAAAATTTGAGACTCATAAAATGAAATCACTACTGGTCATAAGGTTAAGACCTAAACTGTCCTTAGGCATCCCTACAAGTAATTGTATGTGTTACCTTTCTTTCTCCTAAAGAATATGATCCCTAAAATGATCATTAAAATAATTAATACAGCAACCACTCCTCCAATGACACCTCCGACCAGACCACTTAATTCCTGAGGTTCTAAAAATAAATCAACAAATTATGATGAGAAATGCCAAAAAGTCAACCTGCAACTCTTCAAAACTGGACGATGATTCACTGAAAGATTGAAAATGCACATTAAACTATCACCACAGCGATAACAGTGGTAAGCTGAAACAGTGGACCACCTGCTGTCACCTTAATACCTGAATAATTCAGTATACCAACCGAGTATTAGCACACACCATTATAAGATAGTACTGCAAATCAGACCAGTGTATAACAATTTTATATTTTGACATTTTCATCAGATCTAGGAAATCTATGGTAGGTAATGGGTAGGAAATACATTCTTAGTATAACAATTATTTCATTTTTAATCATTCAATATCACTTACTGGAAGCATGTTTTGGAATGGAATAATACTGTATAATGTAAAATGCCCGATTTTTCTGTCTTATTTAGAAATTGAAGAAGGCAATCACTGACTCCACCAGAAAATATGAGTCTGATTGTAAACACACATCTAGCAAGATTTTCCAAGGACGTGTGTAGTTTTGGCGCATTAATTTGCGAACCGTATCACAGGACCATAATGCCACGTAATAAAATAAAACAAGATTTTCATTTTACAGCTTTAAAGAGGTTCAAAATAATAAAGTTAACAAACTTGTGATAGATTCTACAATAACAAAATCTTACACCTTTTACGATGTTTCCCTCTTGTTCTCATCTCTTTCTATCGTGTCAATATTTGCTCTCCTTGAGAAAATATAGAGTGCTCTCCCTTGTTAGGTAACTAACGTAACTAACGTAAATAAAATAATTCCCTCCTATTGACCAACGTCAAACAACTTTTTTACAGGCATTTATCGCTGTTGTAGTAGCATTTATAATATATTTATAAAATACTTTGTATGTTATTGTGAAATACATTTAAAATACTGTCAAGACACTATAAATCGACAATTTGATTCAACAATGGAAAACAATTTTGCGGGAAAAATGAGGTGTAGCTTGTCTTACCCTGGAGCCGGGGTAAGATAGAAAAACATTTGTCACCTAAATTAATGGACTACTTTATCCAAGGGGTGAGAAATATAGAATCTAATACCGGCAAAAGTGCAAGACAGGGAAATCTCCGTCACACGAGGGTAAGATTTCAATCGTTCGCTGACGAGGCTCGCCGAGTCAGCGAACGATTGAAATCTTACCCGAGGGTGTCGGAGATTTCCCTGTCTTGCACTTTTTGACGGTGTTTGATTTTATTTCTAACTTTTATCAGCTGTTACCTAATTGTTTTGCTTCATTCCGGATCGAGCGTTTTTCCGCAAATTTTGTTTCCATTGCTGAAGTAAATATTCAATTTATTCATATGCATTCGTGTCTTGGCAGTATTTTAAATGTATTTCATAATACAATATAATGTATTTGATAAATATATGATAAATGTAGCTCAACACTACACCTTTGGCTGTGAAAATATATTTGAATTTGGTCAAAGGGAGGTAACGTTAGTTACTAACAAGGGAGAGCACTCAATTATTTACTCAAAGTAAACAAACATTGACTGGAATAGTCATACACCGTGAAACATGAAAGGTGCACGATAGTTAAATTATCAGCTAGCAGAATAGTATACATACATTAATTTAAAAATACTTATGTAATAGAATCGTGGTTAAATGAAAGAAATTCAAATCTTGATTGAAATTGCTGAAGCGAAGTAAAGATTTTACCGGGAAAAGTCGCGTGTGAGCTGTCTTGTACCGGGGCGTACAAGACAAGGAAATCTCACATCGCTAACAATTGGAACTGGTCTGTCTCAAAAGTGAGAAATATATATGTTTATAACTGATAGGTCCTAAATAATGTAATGTATTAAAATGCATTGATAACCTTAGGAGATGTTGACTAACGTTTTAATATTTGGTTTGCTTCCTCCACAGTCTTTTGAATCGTTTGATTATGAGCGTACATGATAAAGGTTATTCCGGAAATGCGGTCATGTGCACTTAAATTAGATATCTACGTTTTCATTTAAGAATCAACTTGATTTTGGTCAGACGATCACTTATATGATAACGTCCGCCCTCAATTTTGGGATATAACACATGCTTAATGTGATAGAATAAAATGTTGATACCCTAGAAGGCATACCTTTTTCAATTGATGTGACTGTTGATATACTTTGTATATCTGTAACACCACTCTTATCAAGCTTATTTTCGGCAAACATTCTCAGTTCATACCGTGTGTCACTCTGTAATCCTGATAGTATGTAGGTCTGCTTACTAAATAGTGGAATTTCCTGTGTCATCCATATTTTGGATTCATTAATAATACGGTGCTGTATATTGAACGTTTGTTCATGTCCACCATTATATCCAGGAATCCACTCAACCACAATACTTTCGTCTGTAGAACTAACTAAGGTGAAATTAGTGGGAGTCTGTGGGGGACCTGCAACCAAACAAATTATTTCAAATTAGTTTGAATGCATTAAAATATAGAACTGATGAACATAATTTTGATGAATTTCTATCATTTGTGTTTTATCATACCAAAGAGAAATTGGTGTAAGCAAACTTGAATCAACAGACAACATATAATTGTTCTCAATTGTTTGATGATCAATGATTTCTGGTTTGGGTTCAATAATTATGTTTTGTACGTCTAACATATCTTCTCTATATTATATTTTGTTTGATACAATGTGTTATTTCAACAAGAGCAATATAAGCGTTCTTAGAACTACACAGTACTATATTTTGAATGAATAATCTTTTTATTAAATATGTAAGCTCACGTTTAATACTTCTAATACAAATCGATCGAAAACTAGACACAAAGCTGTACTTTCGTATCTTTATTAAGTTTACTGAATGCCCAATTTTAATGGCAAATTCAAGACTATATGCTACGAGAGATAGGGCATTTGGTCATACTATTTCGTGCGCGTACAAACTGTTGTTATTGAGTCATGTGCCCTAAATTCTGGATCTTACTGAGCACCATATGTACAGTTTATTGTTTTAAAGTAGTAATCTTACTATAAATGATTAATTATATTTTCACATCATAATATAAGATGAACCTTTGTTATTATATTTTGCAATTCCTAAGCAATGTTTGTGTAATTAATAGTACCGTTCTGCACCCTTGCTTGGCTGTCCGTACATGATGAAGTTATTCCAGAAAGGCGTCCTAACCACTATTTTAGATACAATATATCTACGTGTTTTTTTTGTTTAATTTAGAGAGTCAACTTTTGAAAATATTTAAAATTCCAAATCATGGATAAGTGGCAGAAATCGAGCCATTTGTAACCAGGTGCAATATTGTTATTGTACTTTGCTCATCTTTTTTCGTTTCTCGGTGTTGTTGTTTTTGTTTGTTTGTTTTGTTGTTTATTTTTATGTTGTTGTTGCTGTTGTTGTTGTTGTTGGTATTTTTGATGTATTTATCTTCTTATTTTAATACTTACTTGCAGATTCCAGCAATACAGTATACTGTACAGTTTGACTGGCACCATGTGACATTTGTAACCTATAGCTAACATTGAAGTCAGATACCTTCAAATTGTTTATCGTCAACATTACACTGTAACCATCCAGTTGTACATCTTTACCATGGAATGTATCATTAACTGTTGCTGCTATTTCTGACACGACATATTTGGTCGATGGTGAAACTTGAATGTTACCTCCATACCACCTTAGTGTAGTATATTTAGGTATACTGTATACATAAACATTTATATCTACATTTTTAGCAAATTCGCCATATTGTTTTAATCTGTTGTTATTTGTAAATATTGGTTGAGCTAAAAAGTAAATAATATTATTGTGACATATAATATCTTTGTGGTATATAATGAAGAGTATGGTCTATTACAGATTAAAAGAATAGAAAAGAAAGGAACAGTTAAAAGGTGATAAATATTCATTAGCTACCATTTATTGTGAAATAATCAGATCATGTCTTTTATATATTCCATATTCCATTTCGAATGACATAGCCAGATCCTGTCTGTTTTATACACCGTTTATTATGACATAGCCAGATCGTGTCTGTTTTACATACCGTTTATCATGGCATAACTAGATCGTGTCTGTTTTACATACCATTTATATTGACATCATCGGATCCTGTCTGATTTACCAATCGTTTATCATGGCATAACTAGATCCTGTCTGTCTTACATACCATTTATATTAACATTACCGGATTCTGTCTGTTTTACATACCGTTTATCATGGCATAACTAGATCGTGTCTGTCTTACATACCATTTATATTGACATCACCTGATCCTGTCTGTTTTACATACCGTTTATCATGGCAAAACTAGATCGTGTCTTCTTACATACCATTTATGTTGACATAACCATACCCTGTCTGTCCTATGTACAATATATTATGACATAACCAGACCTTGTATGTTCTACATACCGTATATTATGACATAACCAGATCCTGTTTGTTTTATTTTGCCATCTCTGCCAACAATACCATTACCAGCTGTACATACATATTCACCACTGTCCTGGTATCTATCTTCTAAAGGAACACTTGGTAATGTTAGTACACCATTGATCTCTCCATCCAACTCACGAATCAGTACACCATACTTAGACTTGTGCTGCCATTTATAGTAGGTATATGTACTAGGATTACCTACAGGGACACATGCCACTATTCTGATGTCTTTATTTTGATCATAGGTAACATCACTTACTGCAACAGTTGGTGCATCTGTAAATTAGCATACACAAAATAATGTGGTGAATGTGCGTATTAAATTGTTGGTAATAGTAATTGCCAACTCGTATGTACAATGTCGTTCATCATGTATAGCCATTTAACCGTACAATTAACTTACAACATTCCGTTAACATTGTGGAGAAAAACGTGCATAGAATGTTTCATGATGTACCAGATTTGCTTAAAGCAAATGGAACTATCAATACATATAATACATGGTTTCGGTTCACAGGCCAATGAGTGTCTGTCCTGGTCCCTAAAAATGTAAATCCAAATCAGATTTTGTCAACTCCCTCAATACACATTACAAAATACAAAAATGTACAACATAATTTTCGTTTTCAATTAAATTAGTAATTATAAATTTAGTTTTTGTTCTTTTGGAATTTAGTAGCATTTCGTTCTTTCCATAAATTTCACTTTGTTGTCAACATCGTGTTGACCATTCCGTTAATGTCGTCTTTTCTATGCCTTATTTCTAGTATATTTGACATTCTTTCCTCTATCCCTACAAAACTTAGTGAAAAATGTGTAAATAGCGAAATTTCATTTAAAATTGTCAACATTTGTGATGGTCAGTATAACATGTGTAGGATATAAATTGCATGATGCTTATTTTAACCATGAAACGTTGTTATTTTTGTTCGATACATATGTGTCAAGTATTTTAAGTTATGGCTCTGAAGTGTGGGGATTTCACAAAGCAGATGAAATTGAAAAAGTCCATATGAGCTTTTCAAAGCGCATCTTGAAAGTAAAAAAAAAATACTATTAATTTTATGGTGTATTCTGAGTTGGGTAGATACCCTTTATATATGGATAAATATTGTAGAATACTTGAATATTGGTTTAAACTATTCAATTCTGATAATTGTATTTTGAAATGTTGTTACGATGATATGTTAGAAAGATCTGTTGTCAAACGTCAAACCAAGTGATAAGCTTGTAGAATTACAGATATATTATTTCAATATGGATTTCAAGATGTATGGTTATATCAAGGTGTAGCAAATGTAGATATATTTCTACACGAATTCAAAGAAAGAATGAAATGCAGTTTTGTTAGTGAGATGAATGCTTGTTTTAATGATTCACCCAAGTGTAATTTTCACAGATATATTTATGGGTCAAATACTTTGCAATATTATTTGTGCAATTCAGTCAATTATATGTATAAACCAATTATTCGTAAATATCGTTTATGTTCGCATCGCTTAAATATAGAAACTGGTAGATTTTATATTATTGAGAGAAGTTTGAGATTTTGTAATGAATGTGATACCCAAGTTATTGAAGATGAATTTCATTTTATTCTTGAATGCAAAAAATGTGTTGATATTAGAAAACATTGTATCAAGCTTTATTATTGGAAAATGCCATCTAGTTACAAACTTGTTCAGATATTGTCTGTTCATAATGTGAAAGAACTTAATAATCTAGGAAAATATTTGTTTCTTGCTGAAAAACTTCATAATTCTTAGAATATCTAATTAATGTAATTCTCCGTTGTAATGTACTGAAATGAACTGTACAGTCTAATTTATTTAATTTGATCAAATGATATATGATCTATATAAATGTATGCCGACTTTCACTGATGTATTATATATTATTGTCAAATGTTATTTCTATAAGCTGTATTGCTTCTTGAATAAAGATATATATATATATATACACAATATTTCATCTGAACTGTATCAATGACAAATGTATAACAGAATACGACATGGCAATGTAGATCTTTACTATTGACAGGCAACGAAATATGTCAGGCCTAACTTAGTGACAATCGGTCCAACTCTATTCCTAGTGTCTAGACAAATATAAACAAATGGAAATCCACCAGAGATTAGCTTCATACAAATAACATATGCTTTAATATACAAATGACAAGTTAGACATGAGCAATAGAAAAACATATTCATTGGATGCTCATATTGGAATTAAATCAACAGTAATACTATAATTATATAAACAATACAGAAAAAAGCTTACTAGTCCAGAAAGCAAATTAGGTTTATTGCTAGCTAACTGTGTTCAACTTACATTTAACATTTAAAGCAATGGATGTCTGTACACCACTAGAAGCAGCCACATTAACAGCTTTGCATGTTAACACCTCTCCATTATCACTCCTTCCTATACTGTATGTCAAGTCAGATATCACTGTATATGTATCACTAGCTGTGATATGACTGGACCGTTCTGTAGCATCATATGTAACATCCGTCTGTCCGATTGTCCATTGTAATGTAGCTTTAGGGCGACTTCTTGTTGTTGTGCAGGTTACATCCAGTGGTTTTGTCTCCTCTATACTGTCTACATTTCCAGTAATGGTGGGTTGCAGTGGTTTCACTGAAATAATATACAAATGTTGTTACTAACAGAACGACTACCTGTTGTTTTAGATGTTACAACCATTGGTATTGTCTCCTCTATTATTTCTGCATAATGGTTGGTGAGAGCAGTCTCACTGAAATAATATGCAAATTGGGCTATTAACAGACGACAGAAGCAATTTTCGGGTGAAGTTTTCACAATATAAATCAAGAAAATGTGATATTTTCAAAACCGTCAGGTTTGTGTTTATATATTCCTTGTGAACGTATTTTAGAAAATTCAAAACGCAGGCACTATGTGTTTAAATATTCTTATCTATTATGATAATTTTAACCAAAACTAAAACAAAATTGTCCTTTACTTAGTGACGTTACCTAGTATGTGTACAATTTGTATATTAGTAGATGTAGAACTACTTACAGTTTAGATATATCACTGCTGAAACAGTCAATGAATTCTGTGAATAATCAGCATGACTAGCTTGACATGTGACTGTCTTTCTATCATAAGATCTGTTGATAGTAGTTAACGTGTATTGTACTGTCTGAGTCTGACTTGATACTGTCTGTCCGTCTATTATCAGTACAACATTAGGAGATGGCGTACCTCCTTCTGCTTTACATGACACAGTTAGATCCCGACTCTCTGTTCCTAATAATCTGTTATCAGGTGTAACGTTCTCTGTTGTCAAACTAGATGGAGGTACTGTATTAAAACAAAATGAGCACATAAATACACACTACCTCTTACATCATGTCGCATTCTCGGATAAATTATTCGGAAATAAAATGAAAAACAAAAAATACGATACTGTCGAATCAGTTCCAAAATGCAATTGAAAAATCGTAGAAAGATGCAAAATCGGTACCCTTAGCACACAAATACACGACTGTGTACTTTCCTAACTTAGAACAGGTACTTCAATGCACACATTTTGCATTGTTAACTTATGTTTTTGAGCCCAAACTCTCCCTCTCACTGAAATAATGCGGCCATGAAGTACGTTCCACATGTGAGTAAAATGCCAACTTTATATTCCTCCGTACCAAAGAAAGCTCAAGTGTAAAATACAATAAATATGTACATAGCGCTAAAAACAGAATTGAATAACGATACAAATATGAAAAAGTACCAAACAAAAGTTTCAATGGAAACAATAGGACAATTCCCATTGATTGTAATAAATATGATCCATATGGTGTAATTACAAGTATTGCCTTCATACGAGATGAATATCGAAAGTTTTCAACCCCACGTTGGTTGTTTTCTACCAGGGTTGATAATTTGATGTTCACCTCATGTGCTCCTGTTGGCGAACTTGCATAACATCTGTTTAAATATCGGATTTATTATTTTTGTGATGCAGCAAATTGCGTTTTATCTTTCAAGCTGTCGATGAATATATTTTTGATAAGAGATCTAGAGTTGTCTGATTCTTCTCCCAACCTTGCATGGACGATAGCACAATACCACATTCATCGTCCTGAGTATCTTTCAAGTTAAATCGAGTGTAACTAAGGTTATTAACTGTTCGCTTTTCTAATAGGATTTGAACGAATAAATCAGGTATCCTCCCTGGAATCAGACACATTAACCACAGGACAGGAGATCTAACTTAAGCACAGAAACTTGGACCTACCAACAGAAATAAAAGATGTCCCCACCTTAAAGATGACCAATATATAATTACACATACCTATGAGATATAACTGTAAATAGAAGGTCTGAATCAATCCATTAACAGACCCACTACATTTATAATTCGTTAGATCAGACACACCAACATTCAGTATATGTAATCTGTAATACAGTCCTGTTGATGGTTTTGTAGATACATTATATTTAGATTTATCTGTAATATCAGCTCCACTTGTTATAAGAACATCATTATGTGCATACCAACTCAGACCGTTACTATCAAATCCACATTGTAGAACTGCATCCCCACCTTCTACTACATATACTGGAGTTGGATTTGATATATCACTGGTACAGTAGACGCTGCCTATACATAAAAAAATGTGTCAAATATCAAAGTTATTAAAAATCATGAAAAATAGAAACCATGAAATATATTGCATTCATGTTGGTGTTATATACTTGACATACTTGTAATATTGAGAGCATTTAGAAATGACGTAATGAGTCAAATCATATGGTCAAACAGTATACATATGGTCAACGATAAGACCATTTAGAAAGATGAGTTGAAAATCATACAAATCTAGAAACATTTGAAACAAAATGTATGTGGATATAACATAATGTTGCAGAACACTATGACATTATACGAGTAGGTAAATGAGAGGCTGACCACCCATTTAAATAAAAAAATACTAACAACTTTTCAGAAAAGAAAGTAATATATCGGAAGAAAAATTGATTCAAGCTCAAGAAACTTTTCCACTTTGCAAATTAAAATAATTTTGTTTTTATTTTATGCATTTTAAATGATTTACGAAATCGTCATATTTATTAAAGTGCTAGTACTAGATTGATATAATAAAGTATACACTTTTGATTAAGACCAATATTTGTTTATCCATATAATTATTTTCATTAATTACGACATTATAACATATTTTTTAAACCTGACTTCTTCTTCAGAACATAACCCTAAATACAAGCTTTCGAATGATATGATATGTAGCCGTGTGTTAGATAGGTGCATTAAAGTCCTAAACTAGACGCCTTTTTTTCCAAAACGTCACTCTACCATGATAACTGCTATAAATAACCAGGAAGCATGTTGCATGTAAATTCTTTAGAATTAATATAATTTAAGAAATATATATATGAAATTGGATCCCGGGGTAATCAGTTAATATTATATAATGGTATTTAGTAAGAATAACACTTAAAATCGGAAATACATGTACGTGATGAAATAAAAAAAAAAAAGGCAAACCCAAGCTCTGCAAAGGGGCCCGATAAAGAGAAAATTGTATTGCATATTATTGACAACACTTGGGTTGTCTTGATTATATTTTTTTTTTTCGATAAAAACAGACATGAAGTTCATTATTATAGTCTCTAATTTAAAAGAGATATCGCCTAGCGTTTTCTCTTGAAAAAAAATACCATATATAAAAAACGACGATGCAATTCTACTGTCAAAATACGATTCTGCCGAAAAAAAATACTAAAGTTTGCTTACGTGTTGAAAAATAGAGTAGGTAGGTATAACATCTTTTTTTTTTTTTTTACAGAAAGCTTGCTGAATCCTCCTGCTTGTGTCGTTTTCGCATAGACTCCGTCAATGCTTTCGTTCTTCCACGATTCGATTTGTGTCATGTGCTTTCTTCATCAACAAACAATTTCGCACATGCAAACGGTTTCTCAAATGAGTTCCCTGTCAGGTCTTATAAATATTGCGCGGTTAAACATTGGATTCTTTACTGTATACAAGAAAATAAAACAGCGACGTATTTCCTTCGTTCTAGGCTATTCACGTATGATATTATGGAAAATTTCAGCTGCAATTCGTATACAACATCGAATGTTGGAAACATTTAATATAAAAAAAAATCAATTCTGACAGCCTGTATGCCTTTCAGATTATATGTTAATTACTGCTAATTTCCGTTAATAACAGGGGCGGATCCAGATACTCTGTTGAAGTGCGGGAGGGGGGTGGGGGATAGGGGGTTGGATCAGATATGGAGCAAAATTCTCAATAATTGATGGAACCAACTGTAGTCCCAAAGCGGTTCTGGCGTGTAGGTCGGTAAACCTTTCTTTTCATTTAATTTAGCGTATAGTAAAGAAAACGTACAGTTATTGACTTCCTAAAGTAGTTTTCCAGACACTCTGGATCAACATTATCTCTTATTATTTGTCTCCCGCATATTCTAGGTTTTTTAACCCCCATTTTCAGCGGTTCACATATATTAGCACTGCTCTCAAATTACTGGTAGTTGAATTGTTCAACATGTGCTCTGCAGTCTAGTGATCTCTCAATTACATTTACACTTTTTAAGGCTCTGCTTATGTCAAGTGATATCTTTTGCAGTGATCCGCTGGGCCCTTTCCTAAAAGCCATGCACATTTGAACAATAACAATGGTTACGACGAAATCAAAGTTGTAAATGGAATACAACAAAGAAGTTACATCAGCTTCCTCTGGTCTGGTGCATGTGTGTTTTGGTGGTTTTGTAAATTCTGAGCAATAGCAGGGAAAAATCTAATTTAAGTCTATTTTATTTTTAATTAATTTTAATTATTTATATGTATTTATATTTTCATTTAGAGTTTAAAATATGCTGTATTCATATATTTTCAAATGGAAAATCATGTAATGTTTTCTTAATACAGCAACATTTGCCTTTAATTTTTTTGTAAATATAAATAATATTTAAAAAAGAATTTCCTTGAATGAGCCTCAATTTACAGGTGTTGGTGGTTATTTAAGAATTGAATGGTAGCGCTTCATGTTGAAAATGTGCGTCGATCAACGCTTTCATACCCCATTAAAACTTCAAAAGAATGCATTCAATTCTTATAATTATATTTAAATCACACCAAAATTTAATATAGTTGAATTTTTCGTTGTGAATTTTATTTGTGTTAGATTATTTGCTGTTGGAAATTACTACTCCATTGATCTGACGTCGTCATGGAGGCATGTGCAACTTCAGGTTTGAGTTTCACTGGGATATGACACATCTCTTTTATAATCATGTGACCACTTCATAACCAATCATATTGTAATATTTCAATGATTTGATTTGATTTGATTTATGGTGTTTAACGCCACTTTCAACAATATTTCAGCTATATCATGGCGACCAGTTTTAGTGGTGGAGGAAGCCGGAGTACCCGGAGAGAACCACCGACCATGGGCAAGCAACTGGTAAACTTTATCACTTGCGGTTGCGAGTCGAGTGCACCCTTTTTTGTAATTTACAAAGCCGGGCGCGAACCCACGCCGTATTGGTGATAGGCTTGTATGAGTTCTTTGATCCAGCGACCTAACTCATTGAGCCACCCGGGCCCCTAAACATTTCAATGAAAAACGGAAGTAATGTAATTATACCTATTTGAAATTGTGACACAAGACATGTTTATATGACGGTTTAAGACAATACATTTGTACCCGATTAATTGGTATTTTGACAATACATTCATTAAAACTGCAAATAAACTTGAAAATTTGATTCAGCATAATTACTTATAATTACCTCTTAGAAGATTAATTCAATACAAAGAAATTAATTTGTATTTCCTTTTACTTTCATCACACAGATCGAAACCATTCGATTAAAAGCCATATCGTGACATTAAATAGCCTTGCAAAGCGTACATTTTGTATGTTAAAAGTATGTGCTTGACTTATTCCCCCAAAAGCCTCCTACCCCCTTTGTATCCGCCACTGAATAACCATGAGTTAAGATCAAGATTATAATTGCCAATGACCTAAAATAAACTATATCACTTACCAAAGATTGTTAAAAATACCAAACACAGTAAAGATGATAGCAACATCGTAAAATGATTATATTACTTCCTTGTTACCTGTCGGTACAGGTAACTTCCTAATTCATGCACGGGTACACTTTCTTATTTAAAGGTATATTGTCTACCACATTTGTATTTTTTCATACTCAAATTTATAGTTGTTTTCCGTACTGACCTTCATAAAGTGAAGATTAAACACCGAATTATTGGCGAATACGCTACGAAACGTTAAGATTCAAACACCATTAAACAAGCGTGACATTCATGAAGTGTTTGAATCTTAACAGTAGTTTCCTTACCTCAAAGCTAAACCCCCGAGAATTCCAAACTTCCGTTTTTACTTTTACTTTCACTTTGAGTTTCTGTCATCCGAACAATAATTCCGATAACGATAGCTTTGGGTCTTTTTTGTCAAAAAAAGAACACCAATCGTATATTTTGTAGCATAACTGTTTAATGATAGCTTAAACAAATCATTTATGGACAGTTAAATTTTTTTTTTAAATCGTAGACAATATCCCTTTAAAATCATTTCGATATGTAGGACATTTAAACATATTCATTCAACATACAAGATGGAGAGACCCAATAAGGGACATTTAATATTAAAAAAAATGTATGTTACAGTTAATTTGTAAACTTTGGAAACGAGTTAATTGGGCAGGGAAGAAGAGGCAAGTCCAACTTTAGCATCTACCCCAAACATAGCTTACGGTGCCCTATTAATACAAGAATGATGACTTCTATTTTTGTCAAATTGTACAAACTTGATTCCAACAGGCCATTCTTGTATATGGTTTTCACGCATCCATGTGATAGTCATGTCTTTTACATCTGCATTAGCGCGCTCGACACTACCTTGACTTTTTGGATACCTAGGCTTTCCATGGACAATTTTACATTCAGACCATACATTTCTTAGCTCTTCAATAATGTTAGCGGTGAGGTCTGCACCGCTGTCGCTCTATAAAATGTTAGGCGCTCCAAAAAGTAGAAATATATCTAAAATTTGCATGGCTACTTCGCTGGCTCTCTTGGATGTGAGCGCTCGTAAAATGACAAATTTAGTTAAATGATCTTGATAAACCATGATAAAGCGATAATCATTAAATTTAAAGGACCGCATATCAATAAGATCAATTTGTCCACGAGAATTGAATTCTTTGCTTATGATGGGTTTCACGACTATACCCTTATTTACTCGTACCTTTCCTTGTTCCGTATGTTTCATTTTGTTTTCTCTGGGATGAATTCCTCAAGTTTTTCGGAATAACTTTGTTCAGCACTAAAACACATATGTGCTTGAACCATTTTACAAACTAACTGACCATTTATTATGAAAAAAAAAAACTTTCACTTAGTTTTAATAAAATGTGTTCACTATTTAGCCCTTTATTCATGTGCATGCCCTAGCTAAACACCTGTACATGTATTTATTGGGTACAGGTCAACTCGTATCTTTTCCAACTCGTTCCCTACCAACTCGTACCCCATTTGTACCAATTCGTACCCAATTTTTACCAACTCGTACCTTTGTACCATATCAACTCGTTCTCTATGTATTATGACCAACTCGTACCTTAATTATTCTGCATGTTAATGTGTCGTATTCTATATAATATGACCAATTCGTACCCTTTTATGTGTATTACAACCAACTCATGCATTTTTATTTCAGAAAGATCACACATATATTCTGTAAATTTTCTGCATGTCTAAATTCAATCAAGGATTTATATAGTAGGATATATATAGTACTATATACATCCTTGGTTCAATAAATAAATATGTGTTTATTATTATTATTATGAAAAACGAATTTAACAATATAATTGTTGTAAACACAACTGCAGATCATTATTATTATCAAGGATTTATATAGTATGTCCTAAAAACGTATGGTTGCCTAATACAATCACGTAATAATTATTTACTGATTGGAACTGATAATAATAATAATAAATACAGATTAATACATGGGCATTTCCATATTGGCCTGGTTATCATCCTGAGACACCCATATTGGCCTGAGACGAAATGCTCATGTATATTAAACTATTTATTATATACTTCCGACATCTGCAGGACGTAAACACCGGAAGTTGTTTATTTTGTCTGAAACGCACGAGGGTCACCTAATAACCGGTTATTTTCCCGGGGTGTGAAAATATGGACAGTTTACTTCCGGTCATATTGGTCATACAAAAATTCCTTTATTTTAACTACGTATGTAATAAATGATTTTATACGTATTATGTGTACTGTGATAAAATGGATCTTACCTTTTAGCTGATGAAACGATATTTTTTTAGAGTTAGTAATGAAATAAATATTTGTATATCTAAACTAATCAACCAGATGCGAATCTATATTTAATTAATTTCTTAAGGGCGACATGGTTGGGGGAAACAGATGTGAAATATAGCAAAGTGATATGATATACATGTACGTCAAAGACCAATTTTATACTATCTTATTCATGTAATTAACTTTTAGCAGCAATCCGAAAAATCGTAAAATATTAACTGTTTATAGAAGGATTTTATGCGAAGTGTGTGTGGGTAGGACTTCACTGTATATATAGTAGGGCAGCAGGGTATCGTTTTTTGAAGATTTGCCTTAATAGTATGACACACGGCTAAATTATGAGGGCATTTTTTCCTAACCAAAGTTTTGCAAAGTTGTGTGACGTTTGTTAAACGCTGTGTGTCGTGTGTTAAGCGCTGCAAAAGTAGAAACAAATACATAGTTTAATCAGAGTTTAATGACCCTTTTTTGACCTGATAATATGCATACACATATTATCGGTAAATAAATTCATAATATACAAAGCCGGGCGAGAATCCACGCCGTATTGATGATAGGCTTGTGTGCGTTGTTAGATCCAACGGCCTAACTCATTGAGCCACCCGAGACCCCGTTGTTATGCTCTGATAAACCACCCATTAATTGGAGATCAATAATATTATACATACCTACTCTTCTTTTGCTAGATTTCATCTTTGTTTTGCGGGAAAATTCCACGTGTCTATAATTTATTCAGCGTTGAGATTAGAAACAAATGCAACACACGATAAACGACAAACTGTAGACGCACATTTAGCGAGAGCATAGTTTGTCAAAGTTTGTGCAAACTTTACAAACGTATGTTAGAAAACAAATACTGTAAACGCGTACGCGAGTAGTCGTTTGTATCGTTTGTGTTAGAAAAAAATGCACTCTAAATATCTTTGGAAAGAGCAGAACGTGACTCATCGAAATATCGATGTCGTCGTTTTCTAGTGTGGTCACGTAATGAGATAATTTGGGTCATAAGATCATACCCGTATTTAAAAAAAAAATGTTATCAGACTTTAACAATATATTTTTTGCGTACATGTTTTCTTATTTTTATGCAAAAAACAGCGAAGTGGTTGAGAAATGATCAAGGTCTATAACCCCATATAATTTACGCTTTAATTTGTATTTTACGAGTCTCAAGGTATCGTAACCACGGAAGGGTAAACAAATCATTATTTTTCACTACTAAAAGTTAGGAGTGACCTTGACCTTATTCTTGATCGGTTTTTTATTATTTTATGTTAGAATCGTATACAATATAAGCTGAAATTATTTTTTAAAGCATAGCATTCCCCTTTGCTGAACTCATTTGTATCGTGAGCTGCAAGTTTCTGCCTTACAAAAGCAGTTTAAAAAAAGAAGACTACATCAAGTACTGAACAAGCAGTGAACGAACAATTCAGTCTCTAGCGGGAAACTTAGTTGATAAGCATTGGATGAAAATAATTCCATGGAACCGGAATATATGATATTAAAGTATTAAACAATACATGTAAGATGGGGGGAGGTGACGATGGTCACAATGTTTTGTTAAAGATTTGAGTGGTCAATCTGATTTGTAACTCTTGTTGGTTTAAAGCCCATCAACCACATCAAGGTCAGAGACCAACTCGCAGCCTTTTTTTCGAGGGGGGGGGGAGATTGTCGATGTTGTTGTTGTTGTTGTTGTTTTACAGACCTAAAGACTTCACTGTACAATTTCATGCATATGCATCTAACTGTAATAAGTCCACATGATCGTTGTGTGTACTTTTATTTCTGGACATTTGTGTGTTCGAATTGCGACATATTTCACCTACTTGGCGCGGACAAAGGTCGGTCTCAGACAATCATTGTTCAAAACACACAGAACGACTTGAACAGACTGATTTACCTTTACAAGTGCAATAAGATCTTGTAAAAAGTCAGATGACATTTGACCTTGAAAGTAGACAGGAAGGAGTGATCCATGTCTTTTTTCCCACCCAAACTGCAAAGGACTCTTAGGAGGGGGTTTTGTTAGATGTCACGACATCCAAACATAAGTCTGTAGTGACGCTCTAAGAACATGTTGCTTAAAGGCAGCTTCACAAGGAGGAAGTTTGGCAAGACATACGCTTTTCACTGTTGCTAACCTTGTTCGTCATTTGTTCAGGTTTTCGTCCTCAGCTTTATTTTTCCCTCTTGAATCATACAGTTTTATTACCAGTCTTCGTTCTGCGGTCAGTGGCACATCAACGTCACAGTTTGTCAGGCTTTACAGATCTTTAAAGTTGTCTGGGTTTTCTTTTAGAACTTTGAAGACACTCTGCTTACCTATACCAAACAACGATGAAGTGGTATCACAACCCGTTACAGCATGAACAGCTGGTAGGATATTGGAGAAAACGGGACTAAGGGTGCTACAAATCTCATGTACTGGGATATAACGCCGCCTGTCCTTAGTACTGGAAACCGTACCAGTTTGGAACCACAACTCCTGTGTATGTTGCAGCTTAGAAAAATAGTGAACACACAAGACTTAAACATCAATATCAGGGGATTTAATAATTATCCTACCTATCGACGTGCCATCGATTTGTTCGTGCAACAAGGGAACCTATGATCAGAGCCCGCCGACTCAACCGAAATTTCGGCTACTTGTGTACGTCTTATAGCAAGACCTGTGGTACAGCATACTTGTATCACCACTCCTAAGATTATCAATATTAGAAACATAATGTACTACTCTAAAAAGCACACCATGAGGCTATTTTGACTAACATTTCTCATTTTAATAAGTAACTCAGGGGTAGAGACCTTAATATAATATAATACATTTGTCCCATTCAACTTCATTCATACTTTTGTTAGGACTAGAAGGACAAATCTTAAGCGATCTGCCAAATTGTGACATTTCCCAGATCAAAAACGTATCATACGAGCTTGTTCCGTAAACTACAAATTAGTGTTCACGAAAATACAAAAATATCAAAAATAGCGTACCTTATCTACATAGTTGTTCGCTCATTGTATTGAGATAAGTTTATTCTACTAAAAGACACAATCACACGCCAAACAGAAGACAAAATGTTAAATATACTATTTCAGTACACGTACCAAATAATGACTGGATTGTGTTATCCCCAAATAGAATACCGACACGTGGTAATCCGTGTTTACCACAGGATAAATGATCAGATTTCACATCTCTTTAATAGGGTTAATTTAAAATTTAAAATTTAAAATTATTTAATTAGCAAGACAGTGAAATATCTACTTTCCACTTGATTTCGGCACACCACTTTTATCCGGTTTTGTTTAGGGAGGTCCTACTTCAGAAATCTGCTCACTAATTATTATGTTTTCTTTTCATTGGAAAAGTAAATTTTCTTGTTTGGTAATACTTGAAAAAAATCTACTCTTTAATCAGTATGTTTTTCTTTTCATTGGATATGTAAATTTCTTTGTTAAAAGTTTGTTATATTAGATGTGATTATTTGGCTGTTAGTACTATATTGAAAGTTTTGTTGGGACTTGTTTAAAAAGCATCATGTTTTGTTTGTATTTTGAATTCATACCTAGACTACCATAAAAAATATGAGTTTGTACCCACAATTTTTAAGTAGAAGCTTCAAATCCGTAGACTCAATTCGTAATTATGTAAGTGGTGTTAACTTATTACATTTATATTTGGATAAGGAATATCCCCAGTTTGATTATTTTCATTTAAAATTAGTTTTAAAGGGTTTATCTAGAACTAAACCACATTGTCCAAAACAAGCTCAGCCGATCACTCCTAAATTTTTATGTGATCTGTTTAAAATATTTAATCACAAAAATTCATATGACGCCACATTTTGGTGTTTATTTGTACATTAATTTTTTCTAATGTTTAGAAAATCGAAATTAGTTCCTGATTCTGTTCGTTCATTTAATGGTGTTAAGCAATTATGCAGAACAAATTTACATTTGATTAAGATATTGGAATATTATTAGTCAAGACCAAATGGTCTAAAACTATACAGTTTGGAGAAAGAGAATTGGTCATTCCGTTGGTACCGATCCCAGATTCCCCCTTGTGTCCTGTACAAGCTTATGTGAATATGATATATTTGGTGGGTGTTTCTCAGGATAGTCCTGCATTTTCGATTGTAAAGGGGAAAAAAAACGCAACCAGTGACGTACAGACAGGTCCAATCTGTTTTAAAGCAAACTATTACGTTATTAGTAAAACATTCAGATGATTATTCCACCCATAGTTTCAGGAGAGGGGGTGCAACTTGGGCTTTTTCTGCTCAAGTACCAACGGAATAGATTCAATTATATGGTGACTGGAAAAACGATGCATATAAACAATATTTAAAGTTTAATTTAGAAGATAAAATGTTTGTTGCCAATAAGATGAAAACGCATATTTTGAAAACAATTGAATTAATTATAATTTTTCAGGAATATTTTATGAAAAAAGGGCCACATTATTGTCAGCATCTATTCCTAAATACGTCAGTGGGATACACGGTTGTGCCATTCGGGCATTTCCAGGTGCCACTATAGGCAGGCTTGCTGAGCTCGTTTCCTCAGGCAGAGTAAATTTAAATTCAGTACAATTTATTATAATTAATGTTGGTACTAATAATGTGTCTTCTCATCAGTCAGTTAACACTATTTTATCCTATTATGGAGATTTAATTTATAAATTGAAAAGAATGACTAGAGCTAAATTGATTTTTGCATAGATCTTACCCAGACTTGTAGATCATAGAGATTCTGAATCTAAAGTTTGTAAAGTAAGTGCTGAGCTAAAAAAAACTTTGTAAGAGAAAACATATATTATATTGTAATTTATATAGAAGTTTTCTGTATAACAATTCACCAGATCCGAGTTTATATGCTCCTAGTGATGGTCTTCATTTAAATTTGGCAGGAACAGATTTGTTAAGGAAGAAAATTATTAATATTATTAGACATTTAAGTATATATTAGATTGTTGTTTTGTGAGTCATGTTGAGTTTTACTGCATAAATCTTTTTTTTTCTCTTTTCAGGAAATAACATTCAGAACATGATGTTGTTTTCCCGTTTCCGGTCTGCTCAGTTTCTATGCACATTCTGAGTGGATTGTACTTTATTTCCATGATCTGCAAGTATTTTGGAAAGAAGGCTGTCCGTGAAGAGAGAAAGAAAGATATATGGCAGGAAGCTCTGCTTGTTTCATAATTTGTTGGCGGCCTGTATAGGCATGGCGGACTTTGTAGCCAAAAAAATTGTTATTTTTATATTATTTATAAAATTTGTGAAAATATTGATATTGCTTTATATATGTATATGTTTATATGGAATTTATTATTTCTGGCAATACAAGTTATACCTATTTGTTTGTTCTCATTTCACCCCTGGATAATTGCTAATTTCTATTGAATGATAAATTTAAAAATATTGATTTTTGGTACACAGGTGTACTAAGTAATGATGTATTTACTTCTATTTAAAATATTCTAGAATTCCTTCGGAACATACGGGAAAACTGAAAAAAACAACAAAAAATAAAAAGGTGTAAAGTTTCCCGTTTTTAGTTTTGATGATATATATATAATGATTATAACATGGCCATTTCCATATCGGTCCCGGTATCATCATGAGACTTCCATATCAGCCCAAGGCGATAACCGCGGGCTGATATGGGTCGAGGGATGATACCAGGACCTATTTGGAAAAAGGCTATGTTATAATCTGTTTATCACATATTTAACTATGACTGAAATAAATGAATTGTAAATGAATAAATGAATTTATGTTTATTCATCAACATAACAACAAAATAAATAACGTGTAAAAATCAACAAAATAATTCACCGTATTTATCACAGGTATCGAACATAACTTTTCAATAATTATAAATCAGACTTCCAATTCGTATCATTTGTGTCGTACAAAATTATTGTCACATTTCCGTGATATTTGAGTATGGGAATTATGTTATTTTGGAGTTGGGCGAAATGGAAGCCAAAACGATAACGGCTTGCTTATTAGAGTTATTATTAGTAACCGTTGACTGGACAGAGTTATTACTGATGAAAATTAGAGTAACTCTTTTTGTCCATAGTTCTCAATAGTCGATACGATGGCGTACATATCAAAATTCGCCATTACTAAGATATCTACGGATCGAAGCTTGGATACATTTCAATGAATCGGGTTCGTAATCCTGTTTGAATTTCGTGCACGCTGAAAAAAAATCTAGCCAGGTGCAAATACAACTCCTCGACTCCAATATATTCAGGATTACGGTGTTCTCCAACTGCTGATAACCAATCCTTGAATATCCTAATGTTACTCTCAGTTTTACGTTTTGCATTGATATTTGTCATCTCCGTTTCATCGGTTTTGTGTACGATGTTCGGGAACGTCGTCGTTTATCACACATGCAAAACGGTACGGAGAACGTACAAATATGTGATACATATAATTATCATATTGTCTTTGGGTCAAGCACTTTGATTTGATAACTTACAGGTCCATTTTATTCGTGCTGAAATTTTGTTGAAAATGTACAGTTAGAGGGCGCCTTCAGAAAACGTAAAACATAAGAAAATGGGAACACGGTAGGCTACGACGACATAAATAAATAAAAAATAAATAATTGTTACGTCAAAATATGAAAAAAATAGCCGTGTGTCATACTATTAACCCACACTCGGAAACTAGCGTCCTTTTTAAAAACCCACTATCCTACTAATATGTGCACAACACAATTCAAGTGGTGGAGGGAATACGAGCACTGTACATAAACGGAGCACCTGTTCTACATCTGTAACTGTATCTGTATTTATACGTCGTAGAGTCTCTGCTGGGCTATGAAAGGACGGGAGAGAGAGCGCAGTTAGTCGCTTATGGGCTGCTACTTGTAGCTAGTATTACTTTGAACTCCTCTGTGGTTTTTGATGTTACGAGACTGTTTTCTAGGTGGTTCCAGTCGATGCCTGTTCTTATGAATAAGGAGTTGTTATGTTGTTCAGTGTTGGAATGTTCGACTACTACTGCGTGTGTGTTGTTTCTGACTTGTGAGTTTATAATGTTCGTGGTTTCCCAGTCCTGGAATGTTCTAGCTCTGATGTGTCGCTTAGGTTTTTGGTGTCTTATATATTCATGAGGCGGAATCGCTGGTATCTGCCACTCAACCACTTTGTAAAAGAATATCAGTCGCTGGTGCTGTCTCCTAGTTTGTAATAGTGGTAGATCTAAGTATTCTAGCATTCTAGTCATGCTTCCTTCTTCTCGTGACTTGTAATCTTTAGTAATAAAACGGGCACCCCCTCCGTCGTAGGTTCTCCAATTTGTTAATATCATTTTTGTCATACGGGTTCCAGATGATAGCTCCGTATTCCATCATTTACCGGACCAGTGCGATGTAGGCTGTTTTTCTACATTCTCTCGGACAGTGTTGTAAATTTCTTCTTAGGAAGTTCAAGGTGGAGCTGGCTTTATTAGTAATGTTGTTCATCCTAAGTAAGGGTTGGATGGTACCTGTTCGAGAGTATGTCCATCTAGTTTGTATGAACCTTGTATTATCTTTCTGAGACTTAGCATATAACATTCTTAGCGTTAAATCTCATTCCACAGTTTGTAGCCCATTTTTCCATTCTTTTTGGAGGACTCTAGTCTCGATGGAACTCTGGAATATGATGGCTAGTGATGGTGCTAGCTGTTTTTCACATTGTCTTAGTATTCTGTTTGGGATGTTGTCTGGACCCGATGCTTTAGACGGATTGATGTTTCTTAGTAGATTTTCCACTCCTTCTGTTTTAATTTTTATCGATGGTATTGTCAAATTCAGGTTTATGTGGGTTTCTGGCATGTTGTCAACGCTTCCTCTTGTAAATACTGAAGAAAATTGCTTGATTAAAATGTGTGCTTTTTCTTTGCTCTGACTTACTAGTTTCCATTTTTTCTTTAGAGGTGCCACTCCGATATTATCTATTTTACGAGATTTTACATATTACCAGAATTGTTTGCAGTTATTTTGATTCATTCCCTCTGTGATGGCATTATTTATGTAGTTCCATTCTTCCTTCCGTATTTGTCTTCTGCATTCTTTTTGGAAGAATCTGTAGTTTGACCACTTTTTGTTCTTTTGGCCTGATTATAGAGTCTTTGTTTTTTCTTTAACATTATCTTTATCTTTGTGTTGAACTATGGTAGTTTATTGTTTGATCTTATTTGTTTGGATGGTATGTTTTTATCCATGCTCTGTTGTAAACTGTCTTTGAATATTATTCATAGTTCCTCTGTATTGGCTTGATTCTTTCTTTTTTTGATCTCGTCAGCCAGATGTTCTAGATCTTCTTCTATTGTTTGCCAATTTGCTTTCCTCCATATGTAGCTTTTTCTTGGGATGGTTTTTTGGTAGTATGGTTTTGTGTCTATATCTGTTACTATTATGACATGATCTGATATGCCAGGTATGTTTGTCGAGGATTTTGTCAGGGAAATTGAAATCGCCCGCTAGTATGATATTTTTGTCGTTTTCGATTATGATGGTATCAAGTGATTTTTGCAATTTGCTTAGGTCATTGATGTTTCTATGTGGCATGTATAATGCACCTCTTAGCATGTCTTTCGCATCTTTTAGTTTGATTTTGATCCATTCAATTTCACATTTTGTTATGTACTGGACTTGTTCTGTTGCTATGATGTTGTTGTTTACAAGTATAAACACTCCTCCTCCTAGTGTTCCTCTATCATTTCTATTGACTGTATAGTTTGATGGAAATATTTCTGATGACTTGATTGCATCTTTGGTTGGATTTTCTCCAGGTTTGATTCCTTTTAACCAGGATTCGCTGCCAATAATGATGTCAGGTTTTGTATAATCTATAGTTGTTTTTAATTATGATGTTTTATCTTTAATACTTCTGCAGTTTACTAACGTAAGGTTCCTCTACAGGTGGTTAAATATATAGAAGATATAGAAGACGAAGAAGAAGATTACTACTTCAAAGGGGTCGTTACAGTTTTGAAATAAATTAATAAAACAACAATATAAAGGTGCATACAATTATTTTGCATTGTTAACTTAAACAACAAGCTGATATTAAAGACGGTATCAAGAACTTCAAATGCCGATGAGTTACGCTTGTAAAAGCATCAACAATAAGATTGGCAACGAAAATACATGTATAGTTTATATTGAAGATAGGGTACGAGTTGGTAATGGGTATTTGTTGGTATAAAAAGGTACGAGTTGGTTACATTAGGTAGTTATGGGTAAACTAGTGAAGGTACGAGTTGGTTAAAAATTGGGTACGAGTTGATAGGTTCGAGTTGGAAAAGGTACGAGTTGACATGGAATCGTATTTATTTATCACCCGGCATGAATTCCTTTTACATAAACTATAATTAATCCAATCAGTAAATTTGGCAAATAAATGTTGAAATCTTCAGAAATTTTGTAAAATTACTGGTTTATTTCGGTAATTTTATAAAATTACTGGCTGTTTAGTAATTTTACAAAATTACTGATTTTTAATTACTAGTTTTACAAATTTACTGTAGCATATATATATATATATATATATATATATATAGACGTTTGCATAATATACTTTCTTTCCCGTTCCTGTATAATGAATTCTTCATTATCCTATACAATGTATACAGTCCGACAAAAACTTAAGCACCACCTGCCTTGTTTCTATAATATGTTTTCCAATAGTGAACTTATTTCAAATCGGTTTGCTGTTTTCGTTACCTGTACACACATACTTACTTACATGTGAAACAGGTTATTGATCGATTTTTATTTATGTGTATATGACAGGGTGGGTAAAGTGCCACGAGTACTTTTCAACATTTGAGTTTGAGAACGAAAGCTGATTTTTTGTATAGAGTTTTAAGTTTTATTTTCTATTGGTTTGGGATGGTGCGGCGAAAATTAACCATACCAGAAAGGTGGCAAGCTGTTGGCATGCATAACGGTGGTTTTAGCCATAGAAGGGTGGCAGACCACACCACTTTAGAGTTAACTATTCCATCATTGTACAACTGATGCAGCGTTTTCGTCAAACGGGGAATGTTACTGACCGTCCACGTGCAGGTAGACCTCGCAAAACGACACCGACAGAGGACCACCTCATATCCAGACGGACGCGGCAACAGCCGTTCAGTACAGCTGGTGCACTTCGTGGTAATTTAGCGTTTGGAAGCCACATTAGCACACGCACTGTAATCAGACGCCTCCACCATCAGGGAATGCGAGCGCGACGGCCCATAAAACGTCCACAGTTGACATTACGTCATCGCCATGCTCGATTTGACTGGTCACATCATCAGTTTGGGTGGACTATTCGCACATGGAGACGGGTTCACTGGTCTGATGAAAGTAGTTTTTGTTACGCCCTACCGACGGTCGTGCAAGGGTTTGGCGCCAAGGAACCACTTCATTCCAGGACACGCACATTTTGGCTACAACTGCTTTTGGGGATGGGGTGTAACTGTCTGGGTTTGTTTTTCCTTTGACTGTAAGTTGAACTTGTATGTTCTTGATGGTAATCTGACAGGCCAAAAATACCGTGACAATGTGCTCGCTCCACGCGTAGTCCCCCGTTTCGACAATCATGCGTTGACTGACAGGCTAATGCTCATCGACGACAACGCTAGGCAACATAGAGCCCAAATTGTACAACATGTTTTACAGCAAGAGGCTGTTCAGACAATTCCATGGCCTGCGATGTCGCCAGACATGAACCCTAGAGAGCATATATGGGACTTTATTGGCCGAAATATTAACCAACGCAATCCACAATGTCAAAATATTGACGAATTCAGAACTGTTATTTTACAGGAGTGGCAACAGTTCCCCCCAATAACTTCTTAGGCGTCTTGTGCGAAGCATGACGAGGCGTGTTACAGAACTTCACAATAAACGCGGTGGATATACTCGTTGTTGATTATTATGCCTTACACATACGCACACTAGATGCATTTAAAAGTTCTTAAAATCTGAAGACTCGGCATTTTAATGCAATGTTAAAAACTTCCATCAAAGACAAACTGGTTTGACGTTTTTCCAGCGGCTGTTTTGAACCAATTTTTGCCACGTCATATTCACGTCTTTGAGGATGGTAAATACTTCGTAGATTGGTAATTTTATAGCCCTTGGTGTAGTCTTTTAAGAAGTGTAAGAAACATGGTGATATCTATTTTATTGTTTTAACAGTATGGATGTAAAAATATATATCGATACAAATATAGGGTTGTGCTTAACTTTTGTCGGAGTGGATATTAAAAATTAGTTAGATTGCTGTAAAATTATAATATTAAGTATATATATACACCATCTACACACGCCTATACACATGTCTTACGTCTGTCCCTAGATTAAATCCCTACGAGACAAGGTAACACTACGACTATTGAAGCCCTTTATTTAAGGAGTGGATGTAGTCTAGTGGAGTGGTCTAGTGCGCTGGACGTAAGGCTAAGCGAATGGTGCTGCAGTGTATCAATGGTGTGAGTTCAAATCCCGTCGAGGGAAGAACACAAATTTGACAGCTTCAAAATCTAATTCTAACACTGTTTGGTTTAATTTTCAGACGTATGTATATATATATATAGCTAGCTACTCGAGGGGTGGTGTGAATCAGATGTGAATTCTGCAGAACTCTAAAGATCTGTTAGAGTGCATACAATCTAGATCTCTCTCTCCCTGCAATAGCATGAAAATATTTGACTTCCATACCCTTTACACGACTATTCCACACTCTACGCTGAAGGACAAAATTAAGGGAGTTGGTCCAACTGTGCTTAATAAAAAAAAAATGGCCAACGCAGATACAAATACCTTGTGCTAGGATGAGACATATCCTTTTTTGTAAAAAAAAAACTCTGATTCTACCAAAAAGTTCTTTGAAACCGATATCATCGACATGCTCGAGTTTTTGATTGACAACATATTTGCTATGTTTGGTAGACATGTTCTTCAACAGACAGTCGGCATATCTATGGGTACAAACTGTGCTCCTCTTCTCGCCGACTTGTTCCTTTATTCATATGAGGCAGACTTCATACAGGGGTTTCTCAAGAAAAACGAAAAGAAGCTAGCCCGATCCTTTAATTTCACGTTCCGCTACATAGTGAGGGGCGAGTATGAGCGAAACTTTACAACAAAAGAGATGATTTCAATTTTCTCATTGTGAACTTTCCAATTATATGTAGCAACATTCCAGCAGCAACTGCATATGGAGTATATATCTCACAGATGATATGATATTTCAGATCTTGTGGTTCCTATCAGGATTTCATTGATTGAAGGTTTCTGCTAACAAGGAATCTATTGAACCAACGGTTCCTTTTAGTAAAGCTGAAGTCATCACTTCGAAAATGGGTGGG
>MJUT01051488.1:171524-228475 GCA_002080005.1 Gigantidas platifrons
TAGGTTATAAACATTGCTGTTAAAAAGCATAAATATCAATGATTTTCAAAATTTACCCTTTTTCTACTTCACATTTTGTAATAGAGCTGCTTCCCTTTGATTATTTGAGTAACCAACAGCAGTGAAAGTAAAAAAAACAAATGCTTTTCAAGAGGAATAACTCATCACACAGTTGTCAGATATTTTCACCTGTAGATCTTTACATGCTGAACATTTTTGCAGTTTAAGCTTCCACTCTATCTCTAACAGTTTTTGAGATATAAGATTAAAGTATTAAAACTTAGAACATTTGATAAAAAAAGGGCAATAACCCGAAAATGGATAATGGGATTTACTTACAAATTGCAGTGTTTGTAGATCTTGACGTACTGCATATTTTTTGCAATTTAATTTTAACCTTTATCTCTTATAGTTTTCTTAATATAAGACGAAAAGGGGACCGCAATGACAGGCATAATTTTAAAAGGGGACCACCTAAGGATCATTCAGACAAAGTTTGGTTGAAATTGGTCAAGTGGTTTCTGACAAGAATATTTTTAAATGATTTCTTGGTTATAAATTGATGACTAATTTGCATAATCGGGCATAATCGGAAATAGCTCAAAGTTCATAAAAAATCCCGTAATATATTCTAAAACGCTCATCATTATGCTTATGCAGTTCAAATTTGGGCACATTATGGATTAACATAGAGCAGTTTTGGCCATTTGAAGAAATATATATTTTTAGTAACGGCTGCCATCTTGGATACAAGAGAGTGCTGACGTACACAATTTTGAAAGGAGACAACCTGAGGATCATTCAGACAAAGTTTGGTTGAAATTGCTGAAGTGGTTTCTGACAAGAAGATGTTTACATGCTTTTTGCTTATTTATGCCTAAATTGCATAATCGGTCAAAATCGGCAAAAGTTCAAAGTTCATACAAAGTCCCGTAATATATGTTAAAAAACTCATAATTATGCTTATACAGTTCAAATTTGCCAACGTTCTGGCTTTAAATAGAGCAGTTTTGAGTTTTGGCCATTTGAAGAAATTTCTATCTTTATAAACGGCGGCCATCTTGGATGGATGTCGTAGCTATCGGACACAATTTTGAAAGGGGTCATCCAAGGACCATTCCAACAAAGTTTGGTCTGAATTGGCTCAGTGGTTTATCAGAAGATTACAATGTGAAAAACTAACGACAGATGACAGACGACGACAGACGGACGACGCACGACGAAACCTGATGGCAAAAGCTCACATGGCCTTTATCCAGGTGAGCTAACAACATGGAAACATTATGTAATAAAAAGGAATGTATTAAATGGATGACATTCTATCACAACACAAGACAATATATCCCTACATGTAGTCAACATAGCAATCATAGCAATCATGTGCTTTCATTGTATAGTGTATCTGTGAACAATTTGTGAATTATATTGCATCCACCATTGCAATTGTCTTCATACTTACTCCCTTGGCATTCTGGACCAACCCATACATTCAATTAACTTACTTGTTTGGCATGCTGGACCAACCCATCCATTCAATTACTGTTCAAGCTTACTTCCTTGGCATGCTGGATCAACCCATACTTTAAATTAAAATTACTTTCTTGACATGCTGGAACAACCCATCGATCCACATTACTGTTAAAACTTACTTTCTGGGAATGCTGTACCAAACGATATATTCCATTACTGTTTAAGCTTACTTTCCTGGCATGCTGGACAAACACATATATTCAATTAAACTTACTTTCTGGTCATGCTGGAGCAACCAATCCATTCAATTACTGCTTAAGCTTACTTTCTTGGCATGTTGGAACAACTAATACACTCAGTTACTGTTTAAGCTTACTTTCTTGGAATGCTGAACCAACCCATTCATGCAATTACTGTTTAAACTTACTTTACTAGCAATACCTCCAAAATGGATAATGGGATTTACTTACAAATTGCAATGTATGTAGATCTTGACATGCCACACATTTTTGGAATTTAAGCTTAACATTTATCTCTTATAGTGTTTGAAATTTAAGACGAAAAGTGGACGGCGCTGACAGACATAAATGTGAAAGGGGACCAACTGGTCGAAATTGGCCAAGTGGTTTCTGACAAGAATATTTTTAAATGATTCTGTGCTTATTTATGCCTAAATTGCATAACCGGTCAAAATCGACAAAAGTTCAAAGTTCATAAATATCCCGTAATATATGTTAAAAACCTCATCATTATGCTTATACAGTTCAAATTTGGGCACATTCTGGATTTAAATAGAGCAGTTTTGGTCATTTGAAGACATTTCTGTCTTTATAAACGGCGTCCATCTTGGATGGAGGGCGTAGCTATCGGACACAATTTTGAAAGGGGACCATCAAAGGACCATTCCAGCAAAGTTTGGTCTGAATTGGCTGAGTGGTTTCTGAGGAGAAGATTAAAATGTGAAAAGTTAACGACATATTACCGACGACGATGACAGACGACGACGCACATCGGACGAAACCTGATAGCAAAAGCTCCTATGGCCTTTGTCCCGGTGAGCGAAAAACATGGAAACAGTATGTAATGAAAAGGAATGCATTAAATGGATTATATTCTATCACAACACAAGACAATATGTCCCTACATGTAGTCAACATAACAATCATAACAATCATGTGCTTTCATTGGATAGTGTATTTGTGAATAATTTGCGAATAATAGTGCATCCAACATTGAAATTGTGTTCATACTTACTTCCTTGGCATGCTGGAACAACCCATGCTCTAGGGACCCTGGTGGCTCAACTAGTTAGGTAGCTGGAGCTAACAACTCATACAAGCCAATCATTACTACGGCGTGGGTTCGCGCCCGGCTTTGTAAATTACAAAAAATGCGTGCACTCGACTCACAGCCGCATGATATAAAGTTTACCAGTTGCTTTTCCTTGGTCGGTTGTTCTCTCTGGGTACTCCGGCTTCCTCCACCACTAAAACTGGTCGCTATGATATAGCAGAAATATTGTTGAAAGTGGCGTTAAAACACCAAACATCAAATTAATCAACCAACCCATACATTCAATTAAGCTTACTTTCTTGACATGCTGGAACAACCCATCGATCCACATTACTGTTAAAACTTACTTTCTTGGCATGCTGTACAAAACAATCTATTAAACATTCAATTACTGTTGAAGCTTACTTTCTTGACATGCTGTACCAACCCATCTACTCAATTACTGCTTAAGTTTACTTTCTTGGCATGCTGTACCAACCCATCTACTCAATTACTGTTGAAACTTACTTTCTTGGCATGCTGTACAAACCAATCTATTAAAAATTCAGTTACTGTTTAAGCTTACTTTCTTGGCATTCTGTACCAACCCTTCTACTCAATACATGTTTAAGCTTACTTTCTTGGTATGTTGGACCAACTCATCCATTAAATTACTGCTTAAGCTTACTTTTCTGGACTGGGTTGCACAAACTTCAATAAACCTTCAGTGTAAATTAATTTCATGTATATTTCAAGTAAATTATTTAATTGTCAATTAGGTTTTAATTGACGCTTAAATTTAATTGAGGTTTGTGCAACGCAGTACAATCATGCTGGACCAACCCATCCACTCAATTGCTGTTCAAACTTACTTTCCTGGCATCTTGGACCAACCCATCCATTCAATTACTTCTTAAACTTACATTCCTGGCAGTCTGGACCAAACCATCCATCATAACATTTCCTACATTTTCCTGTTTTTGTGTCACATGCTTCAAGATTTTCACAATGGCATTCATTAATACAATTGTCTCCATATCTACCTTTGGGACATGCTGGAAAATATGCAATACACTAAATTAAACTAAGCAAAAAATGAGCTAGAACATCGTCTTTTATCAGTGCAGGACAAAATTAAACTGAACGTAAAATTAGTCAGAGTATCGTTTATTATCAGTACTGGCAAAAATTACGTTTAATTAAACTAGACAAAAGATCAACCAGAGCATCATCTGTCATCAGTGCTGACACACACAAAAATGATACTATTTAAACAATTTACATACATAAATCTTGAGGAATCATTGTAAAACAATAATTTATCTGTCTCCTTTCAGTCCTATACAGCCTTACTCGGGATGGGATGTGGTTTTGTTCTAAAATTGGTTTCCAGCTGCTAACGGTCAAGTATCAATAAAGGGAGATGTTAAATATGGAAATGTGTATCTCAATTAATATCAACATCTTTAGGTTGTTTTTCAAGCGATAAAAATAAAACATAGTCTGGCTAAGCAGTAACTCTGTGAGATATATAGAGAATACCAAAACAACAAGGAAAGTTTATACAGATTATATTTGGTAGCAATATAGTAGCAAGACCTCTAATAAAACTATCCATTAAATCCATATCTTTGTTCACAAGAAATAATTGATACCAAATCAGCAGTCATTTAAGAAATAAAACTAAAGTACTTGCTGTACTAGTAAGTTACTTACAACTCACAGTTAGAAAGCAGCTCTCCTCTTGTAATGAATTAACATTAATTATACACCATGGAGAACTCTTATTCTTATTTGAAATATCAGGATTACGACAGACAGCTCCTGGAATTACTCCATCAGCAAACTGACTTCCTTTAAGCTTGAAGAAGAGTTTTATAATTTTAGTATTCCATGACTGACATATTGTCGTACTTTCTGTTCTGTTAATGGTGCCTGTGTAATACTTCCCAAATGGATCATAAACAAATGGATTTGCTGAAATAAAAAAAATATATCTAAATTTATTTCTACTGAACTGGAACATGAACATTAACATACTGGAGTATATAATGGTAGAAATACATAGCTTTCTAAACAATATTGTCAAATACAAAAATCAATAAGCTTTATATATGACAAAATACAATAATCTGTTTGAGATTGTTAACGTTGGAGAAATTGAAAGTTCATCTGAAGGTATCAATAAAATCTGAATACCCATTACTAGATGATAAAGGTGTAGGGAAAATGTTACATGCAATGCTACTATGTGTTCTTGTATTAAGTATCATGTAAACAGTTTCTAAAATATAAACGTGTAGGAGAAATGTTATATACAATTCTACTATGTGTGCTTGTATTAAGTATCATGTAAACAGTTTCTAGATGATAAACGTGTAGGACAAATGTTATATACAATGCCACTATGCTCTCTTGTATTAATTATCATGTAAACAGTTTCTATGTGATAAAGGTGTAAGAGAAATGTTACATACAATGCTACTATGTTTTCTTGTATTAATTATATAATATAATCATGCAAACGGTAACTATGTCATACAGGTGTAAGAGAAATGCAACATACAATGCTACTATTATTTCTTGTATTAAGTATCATGTAAACATTTTCTGGATGATAAACGTGTAGGAGAAATGTAACATACAATGCTACTATGATTTGTTCTATTAAGTATCATGTAAACAATTTCTAGATGATAAAGGTGAAGTAGAAATGTTACATACAATGCTCCTAATTTGTATGTTTTCTCGTATTAAGTACATGTACACAGTTCCTAGGTGATAAAGGTGTAAGAGAAATGTCACAAACAATGCTACTACGTTTTCTTATATTAAGTATCATGTAAACAGTTTCTAGATGATAAAGATGTAGGAGAAATGCTATATACAATGCTAGTACTTTGTATGTTTTCTTGTGTTAAGTACATGTAAACAGTTTCTATGATTGATTTGATTTGATTTTTTGTGCTTAACGCCACTTTCAACAATATTTCAGCTATATCATGGCGACCAGTTTTAGTGGTGCAGGAAGCGGAAGACCCGGAGAAAACCACCGACTATGCGCAAGCAACTGCTATGCTTTATCGCTTGCGGTTGCGGGTCGAATGCACCCTTGTTTTGTAATTTAAAAAACCGGGAGAGAACCCACGCGGTATTTGTGATAGGCTTGTCTGAGTTGTTAGATCTAGCGACCTAACTCATTGAGCCAACCCCCCCCCCCCCAGTTTCTATATGATAAAGGTGTAGGAGAAATGTAACATAAGTTGCTACTATGTTTTCTCGTATTAAGTATCATGTAAACAGTTTCTAGATAATAAAGGTGAAGGAGAAATGTTACATGCAATGCTACTATATTTTCTGGTATTAAGTACATGTAAACAGTTTATAGTTGATGAAGGTGTAAGAGAAATGTTACATCCAATGCTACTATGCGTTCTCGTATTAAGTATCATGTAAACAGTCTCTAGATGATACAGATGTAGGAGAAATGTTATATACAATGCTAATACTTTGTATGTTGTCTCGCATTAAGTATCATGTTGGCAGTTTCTAGGAAATAAAGGTGCAAGAGAAATGTAGCATACAATGCTACTATGATTACTTGAATTAAGTACATGTAACAGTTTCTAGATGATAAAGGAGTAAGAGAAATGCACATGCAATGTTACTATGTTTTCCTGCATTAACTACATGTAACATTTTCTAGATGATAAAGGTGTAGGAGAAATGGTACATACAATGCTACTATGTTTTCTTGTATTAAATATCATGACAACAGTTTCTAGATGATAAAGGGGAAGGAGAAATGTCACATGCAATGCTACTATGTTTTCTTGTATTAAATATTATGACAACAGTTTCTAGATGATAACGGCGAATGATAAATGTTATATACAATACAACTATGTTGTCTCATATTAAGTACATGTAAACAGTTTTTATGTGATAAAAAGTGTAAGAGAAACGTCACATACAATGCTACTACGTTGTCTCGTATTAAGTGCATGCAAACAGTTTCTGGGTGAAAAAATCGTAGGAGAAATGTTACATGCAACGCTACAATGTTGTCTATTATTAAGTACATGTAAGCAGTTTCTAGATGATAAAGGTGTAGGAGAAATGGTACATGCAATTCTACTATGTTTCCCGTATTAAGTATCATGTAAACAGGTTCTAGATGATAAAGGTGTAGAAGAAATGTTGCATACAATGCTACTATCTTTTTTTTGTATTAAGTAATCAATTTCATAGTATCTTATCTCTTGGCATGACTGGACATGACACACAAAATTAAAATATTACCTCCCCTTGTTTCGTCTTTAATTAACCAGCAATGCTGGCAGCATAGTAATAATTTAGATGCAAAATTTATCATCTGGTAAATAGAATGTGGGAGGACTTTGAGCACCTTGAAAATGTTACGAACATTACAGACAAACAGACATGACTGACGTAATTACAATATCACTGAACTTTCATTCTGCTGTATACAAATGTTTCTTTGCCTTCTACAAATGTATTTAATAAATGACATATCATGGAATTAAATTTGATATTCATATCATGATTCTGAGCATCATCTGATATTTACCTAAAAGACAACCTGGACCATACGAGTTTAGTCTACAACCATCCTGACAACTTCCTGTCACTGAATCACATGTTGCATTGCCTTTACAACCACACTGAAATTGACATTTCCATCCAAATTTCCCATCAAGACAGCTTGCATCTGTAATTAAAACAAAAATATTAAACATCTATGAAATGATATTCTATCAAACAAATGGCATCAAAACAACAGAACTTGTTAACACAGGACCAACATTTAACCTGATGTATATACCGGGGGTAACATGTGTTTGTTTTTATTTTGTAGTTGTCTTCTAGACTATACCGGTCTGTCAACTGCAGGACATGGATCATTTTACATTCATTTTAGGGTATGGGGTGTGCTCATTGTTGAAGACTACTGTATCGGCGAAATATAGAACAGCAATAAACGTGTAAACTATAATAAGAACTAGAGGCTCACAGGAGCCTGTATTGCTCACATGGGTATAATAACAACACCAGTCAATAAAACTTGATAACTTCGGTCAAACAATTTGGGCAGGGGTTCCCCCTTTAATGTAAGTTATCAACATTGCTGAAAAAACATAAATGTCAAAGCCAACAAATAAATACATTTCAAGAGGAATAACTCTTCAAACAGTTGTGAGACATTTTCAACTGTGGAACTTTTTCATAGATTTTGACATGCTAATAATGTTTGCAGCTAAATTTAACATATATCTCCTATAATGTTAGAAATAAAGGACGAAAAGTATTAACATTTTGAAAATTGATGAATAAATGGCAATAACTCCAACATGGGTAATGTGATTTACTAGATAGATCTTGCCATCCAGGACATTTTTGTTATTTAAGCTTAACCTTTTTCTCTTATAATTTTGGAAATATAAGGCGAAAAGTATTACAATTTTAAAAATTTGTTGAAAAGGGGCAATAAGTCCAAGAAGGGTAATCAGATTTAGTTCAAAATCGCAGGATATGTAGACCGTGACATGCTGGACATGTTTGCAGTTCAACTTAACATCTGTCTCTTAGAGTTTTTGAAATAAAGGACTAGAAGTATTACAAATTTGAAAATTTGATGAATAAAGGGCAATACCTCCAAAATAGGTTATAGGATTTAATTTAAAAATTGTAGAGTATGTAGATCTTGACATGCTGAACATGTTTCCTGTTTGAACTTAACATCTATCTCTAATAGTTTTTGAAATATAAAACGAAAAGTATTAAAATTTTAAAAATTACAAAACAAATGGGCAATAACTCCAAGATAGGTAATCAGATGTACTTCAAAATTGCAGGGTAGGTAGATCTTGAAATGATAAATCTGTTTGCATTACGCTTGATATCTGTCTCTTATAGTTTTTGAAATAAAGGACGAGAAGTAGTACAATTTTGAAAATTTGATGAAAAAAGGGAATATCACCAAAATGGGTAATGGGATTTACTGAAGAAAATTATAGACTATGTAGATCTTGACACGCTGAACACGTTTGCTGTTTAAACTTAACATCTATCTCTTACAGTTTTTGGAATATAAGACGAAAAGTATTAAAATTTTAGAAATTTAATATAAAAAAAAACAATAACTCCAAGATAGTTAATCAGATGTACTTCAAATTTCCAGGGTAGATAGATCTTGACATAATAAATATGTTTTTATTAAACTTAACATCTATCTCTTCTACTTTTGAAATAAAGAACGAAATGTATTATAATTTTGAAAATTGATGAAAAAAGGGAAATAACTCCAAAATGGGTAATGGGATTTACTTACAAATTGCAGGGTAGGTAGATCTTCACATTCTGCATATGTTTACCATAAAACTTAACCTTTATCTGTTATAATTTCTTAAGGTGCCCGGGTGGCTGAATGAGCTAGGTCGTTGGATCTAACAGATCATACAAGCCAATCACCAATACGGCGTGGGTTCGCGCCCGACTTTGTAAATTACACAAAAGGGTGCACTCGACTCGCAACTGCAATTGAAACAGTTTACCAGTTGCTTGCCCGTGGTCGGTGGTTCTCTCCGGGTACCCAGCTTTCTCCACCACTAAACCTGGTCGCCATGATATAGAATATTGCAGAAAGTGACGTTAAAACACCAAAAATCAATCAATCAATCTTGTTTTTGAAATATAAGACGAAAAGTAATAAAATAAAAAAAAATATGAAAAAAGGGCAATAACTCCAAGATGGGTAATGGGATTTACTTGACAGTAGCAGGGTTGGTAGATCTTGATATGCTGCATATTTTTGCAATTTAATTTTAACCTTTATCTCTTATAGTTTTTGAATTATAATGCGAAAAGTATTAAAATAGAAAAAATTTGATGAAAAAGAGGGAATAACTCCAAGATGGATAATCATATTTACTTCAAAATTGCAGAGTATGTAGTTCTTTACAAGCTGAACATGTTTGCGGTTTAAACTTAACATCCATCTCTTATAGTTTTTGAAATAAATGACGAAAAGTATTAAAATTTTGAAAATTTGACGACAAGAGAGCAATCATTCCAAGATGGGTTATGGGATTTACTTAAGCAATACAGGGTAGGTAGATCTTTAGATACCGAACATGTTTTCTGTTTAAACTTAACATCTATATATTATAGTTTTTTAAATAAAGTGCGAAAAGTATTAAAATAGAGCAAAAATTGATGGAAAAAGGGAAATAACTCCAAGATGGAGTATCCAGAGTTACTTCAAAATTGCAGGGTAGGTAGACCTTTACATGTTGAACATATTTGAGTTTAAACTTAACATCTATCTATTATAGTTTTTTTAAATAAAGGACGAAAAGTATTAACATTTTGAAAATTTGACGACAAAAGGGCAATAACTCCAAGATGGGTTATGGGATTTACTTAAACAATACAGGGTATGTAGGCCTTTAGATGCCGAACATGTTTGCTGTTTAAACTTAACATCTATATCTTATAGTTTTTGACATAAATGGCGAAAAGCATTAACATTTTGAAAATTTGATGGAAAAAGGGCAATAACTCCAAGATGGGTTATGGGATTTATTTAAAGCGACATTATCTGCCAAATCGAAAATTTTCGTTTCCCATAAAAACTATAAGATATGATTGATTGCTTAATAAAAGGTGTTTCTGTAACTTACAAATGTTATGAAAAGTACGCGCATCCGGGAAAAAAACATGCAACTGCTTGTGTTTTGAGATCGATCAAGAAATGGACAGCATCTTATTAATTATCGACATTGCTTACGGAGTTTGTCGAATCGTCATTAAATTAGTACAACAATGAACTCATTTCTAATTTTTTGTGAATCTGCTTTTAGTCCGTGTTAATTACGGACAAAGAACCATGCAAGTTGGCAGTTAATAAGCGACAAAATACACATTATTCGTTTTTCACTGTCACTAGTATGGTCAATTGCATACGGAAAAAGCAAGGTCAGATTATTTGCAGGAGCCCGGGTGGCTCAATGAGTTAGATCGATGGATCTAACAACTCATACAAGCCAATCACCAATACGGCGTGGGTTCGCGCCCGGCTTTGTAAATTACAAAGAAGAGTGCACTCGACTCGCAGCCGCAAGTGATAAAGTGTCCAGTTGCTTGCCCATGGTCGATGGTTCCATCCGAATACTCCAGCTTTCTCCACCACTAAAACTGGTCGCCATGATATAGCTGAAATATTGCAGAAAGTAACGCTAAAACACCAAAAATCAATCAATCAATCTTGTTTTTGAGATATAAAACGAAAAGTATTAAAATTAAAAAAAAAATTGATGAAAAAAGGGCAATAACCCCAAGATGGGTAATGAGATTTACTTGACAGTAGCATGGTAGGTAGATCTTGATATGCTGCACATTTTTGCACTTAATCTTACCCTTTATCTCTTATAGTTTTTGAAATATAATGCGAAAAGTATTAAAATTTTAAAATTTTGATGAAAAAGAGGCAATAACTCCAAGATGGATAATCATATTTACTTCAAAATTGCAGAGTATGTAGTTCTTTACAAGCTGAACTTGTTTGCGGTTTAAACTTAACATCCATCTCTAATAGTTTTTGAAATAAATGACGAAAAGTATTAGAATTTTGAAAATTTTACGACAAAAGGGCAATAATTCCAAGATGGGTTATGGGATTTACTTAAGCAATACAGGGTAGGTAGACATTTAGATGACGAACATGTTTGCTGTTTAAACTTAACATCTATATATTATAGTTTTTGAAATAAAGGGCGAAAAGTATTAAAATAAAACAAAAATTGATGGAAAAAGGGAAATAACTCCAAGATGGGGTAATCAGAGTTACTTCAAAATTGCAGGGTAGGTAGACCTTTACATGTTGAATATATTTGAGTTTAAACTTAACATCTATCTATTACAGTTCTTGAAATAAAGGACGAAAAGTATTAACATTTTGAAAATTTGACGACAAAGAGCAATAACTCCAAGTTGGGTTATGGGATTTACTTAAGCAATACAGGGTAGGTAGACCTTTAGATGCCGAACATGCTTGCTGTTTAAACTTAACAACTATATCTTATAGTTTTTGAAATAAATGGCGAAAAGTATTAAGATTTTGAAAATTTGACGGAAAAAGGGCAATAACTCCAAGATGGGTTATGGGATTTATTTAAAGGGGCATTATCTGCCAAATCGCAATTTTTTTTCCCATTAAAACTATCAGATATGATTGATTGCTTAATGAAAGGTGTTTCTGTAACTTATAAATGTTATGAAATGTACGCGCATCGGGGAAAAAACATGCAACTGCTTGTGTTTTGAGATCGATCAAGAAATGGACAGCATCTCATAAATTATCGACATTGTTTACGGAGTTTGTCGAATCGTCATTAAATCAGGACAACAATGAACTCATTTCAAATTTTTTGTGAATCTGCTTTTAGTCCGTGTTAATTACTGACAAAGAACCATGCAAGTTGGCAGTTAATAAGCGACGAAATACAAATTATTCGTTTTTACCTGTCACTAGTATGGCCAATTGCATACGGAAAAAGCGAGGTCAGATTATTTGCAGGGGCCCGGGTGGCTCAATGAATTAGGTCGATGGATCTAACAACTCATACAAGCCTATCACCAATACGGCATGGGTTCGCACACGACTTTGTACATTACAAAAAGGGTGCACTGGACTCGCAGCCGCAAATGATAATGTTAAGCAGTTGCTTGCCCATAGTCGGTGGTTCTCTACGGGTACTCCGGCTTCCTCCACCACTAAAACTGGTCGCCATGATAATGCTGAAATATTGTTGATAGTAGCGTTAAACACCAACAATCAATCAATCAATCAATCAAATTATTTGTTTGCAAGCAAATAAGTAATCGAATGTAATTTTCGTTCTCAAAAAGTGGTTCGATAAGCTGTTTAATGTGAAATATTTACCTTTTATTTCATCATTATAAAGCTATTTACCAATTTCCAAGGATATTTTTTGTTTGGGTCAAAATCGTTGCTAATTCCCCTTTAAACATTGCACGGTAGGTTGATCTTCAGATGCTGAAGATGTTTGCTGTATAAACTTAACATTTATCTATTCTACTTTTTGAAATAAAGAACGAAAAGTATTACAATTTTGAAAATTGATGAGAAAAGGAAAATAACTCCGAAATGGGTAATGGGATTTACTTTAAAATTGCAGGATAGGTAGATCTTCACATTCTGCACATGTTTATAATCAAACTTAACCTTTATCTGTTATAATTGTTTAAGGGGCCCGGGTGGCTCAATGAATTAAGTCGTTGGATCTAACAGATCATACAAGCCAATCACCAATACGGCGTCGGTTCGCGCCCGGCTTTGTAAATTACAAGAAAGGTGCACTCGACTCGCAGCCGCAAGTGATAAAGTTTCCAGTTGCTTGCCCATGGTCGATGGTTCCATCGCAGTACTCCAGCTTTCTCCACCACTAAAACTGGTCGCCATGATATAGCTGAAATATTGCTGAAAGTGACGTTAAAACACCAAAAATCAATCAATCAATCTTGTTTTTGAAATATAAGACGAAAAGTATTAAAATAAAAAAAATTGATGAAAAAAGGGCAATAACTCCAAGATGGGTAATGGGATTTACTTGACAGTAGCAGGGTATGTAGATCTTTATATGCAGCACATTTTTGCACTTTAAACTTAACCTTTATCTCTTATAGTTTTTAAAATATAATGCGAAAAGTATTTAAAAAAAATAATTTTGATGAAAAATAGGCAATAACTCCAAGATGGATAATCATATTTACTTCAACATTGCAGGATATGTAGACCTTTACATGTTGAACATGTTTGCGGTTTAAACTTAACATCCATCTCTTATAGTTTTTTAAATAAATGACGAAAAGTATTAAAATAAAAAAAAATGATGAAAAAAGAGCAATAACTCCAAGATGGGAATGGGATTTACTTAAGCAATGCAGCATAGGTAGATCTTTAGATGCTGAACATGTCTGCTGTATAAACTTAACATCTATCTCTTATAGTTTTTGAAATAAAGGACGAAAAGTATGAAAATAAAAACAAATTGATGAAAGAAGGGCAATAACTCCATGATTGGTAATCAGATTTACTTCAAAATTGCATGGAAGGTAGATCTTTACATTTTTACAATAGTTAGGTCATTGGATCTAACAGCTCATACAATCCTATCACCAATACGGCGTAGGTTCGCGCCAGGCTTTGTAAATTACAAAAAGGGTGCACTCGACTCGCACCCGCAAGTGATAAAGTTTACAAGTTGCTTGCCCATGGTCGGTGGTTCTCTCCGGGTACACCGCCTTCCTCCACCACTAAAACCGGTCGCCATGACATAGCTAAAAAATTGCTGAAAGTGGCGTTAAAACACCAAAAATCAATCAATCAATCTTATAGTTTTTGAAATATAAGACGAAAAGTATTAAAATTAAAGCAAAAAAGATGAAAAAAGGCCAATAACCCCAAGATGGATAATTAGAGTTACTTCAAAATTGCAGGGTAGGTAGACCTTTGTATGCTGAACAAGTTTGCGTTCAAGCTTAACATCTGTCTCCTATAGTTTTTGAAATAAAGGGCGAGAAATATTAACATTATAAAAAATGATGAAAAAAGGACAATAACTCCGAGAAGGGTAATTAGATTTACTTCAAAATTGTAGAGTATGTAGACCTTGTCATGTTGAACATGTTTGCTATTTAAGCTTAACATCTATCTCTTATAGTTTTTGCAATACATTTTATAAGACGAAAAGTATTAGAATTTTGAAAATTTGAAAAAAATGGCAATAACACCAAGATGGGTAATCAGATTTATTTCTAAATTGCAGGGTAAGTAATTCAAGGTATGTTTCAAATTATCCAGGTAAAGTCCTTACGACTGTGATATTATTCCCAGATATAGTGATATTTATATGTGTTGGTGGCTTCAACTCAGCTGCAAAAACAAAGGATAACTGAAATCAAACTACAAATAAACAAAACAATGATCAACTAAGTAACCATCATGTTATCAGAGATGAAGTCAAGAAATTTCGTGATCAAGTGAGTGAGTGAGTGAGTGAGTGAGCGAGCGAATGTCGACTAACGCCAACTCAGCAATTTTCAGCTATAGTTGGATTTTTATAGTGCGGCCGTATATTTCTGGAATACGAAAGGCAATACTTATGACATTGTGACATGGAACAATTGGAATTCACAATATTTGAATTCCAATTTGTTTTCAAACCTGGAAGACTCCCATACCTAGGTTCGTTTGTATTTGTGGGTTTTCATTTTCATATATATACAACAATATAATATTTTATTTCCAAACCATCAATCAAATGTTTTATCAACATAATGCTAATTTAATACTTGGTTAGGAACAATATATATGCAAACAGCTGTTGAAAGACAAATAGAAAAATGAAATAAGCATCTTCTATGCATTTGTAAATACATGTATGTTGTCCTCGGTACGAAACTCTCTTCTCCTAAGTTTAAAATTATACAGTGTGGTGGGGAGGACTACACCAGTGAGGGACGTCTTAGAACGTTTTAATAAATTCATAAATGAGTGCATGCGTCTCTGTTTTTGTTGGGATGTTGAACGAGGCACACTAAAAAAAAACCTCATCTTCCAAAATATCTGTCCTCAGAGACATATATATTGAAATCCTGACTACGAATCTACCCATGCATGTATTTGTCGATAGAAGACGAAATGTTAAAAACATATTTAAGTATTTGTACCAATATGAAACTTTTTTGTTTATCTCGAAGCTATTTTACTGACCTGCAGATGAAGTTATGAAAATAAACCAGCACAAATATTTATGTATGAAAGCCATGACAACTTCTAATACACTGTAACTTGTAATAATTTATCAAGGAAACTTTTGTAGCGGGAAATGTCTCTTATGAAGAGAGGAAACACATACAATCGTACTGTAGGACTACATAAACCTGTACCACTCACTTTCTGAATAGCCAATATCCGTTTCCTAAAATACACATGTAAATCAAAGCTAATTTTAAAAAGAATTTAAAACATCAAAACAATGGTATTTTTCACCGTGTAATGGCTAGCATGCTCTCCTATAGTAGAATGCTATTCGAGACCAGATCGGGTCGAACCAAAGATTATAAAATTGGTATTTGTTGTTTCTCCACTAAGCACGCAGCATTAAGGAGAATAGCTAAGACTGGTTGGCTCAGAATCCGGATAATGTGTCTGAGTGGGACGACATGGCTATCCGCGGACTGTTGTTTAATTGAGCTAGCACTATTCAAATCCAACTAAACGTGTTGGTCTAGTACAAATCGGTCTCATCATTATCTTCTCGAAAGTTAACTTGTTGTCGCCATTATATAGCTGAGACATTGTTGAGTTGGCGCTAAACAACAATCACTCAATCACTCTCTATGAATGGGGTTGAGAAACAGACTCTGCCTACACACACTCTCTCAATTTCACAAGTAAGAAGCATAATGTTATCAATTTATATTTGAATTTGTAAAAAGAATCTATCAATTGGAGTTTCTGGTACCAACCTACACGTTTTATAACTGGGATATAATAGCTAGAAACGACAGAGATCTCCAAGTAAAACGGTACCAATATACCACAGTATCAGTATGACAGTATATCCACTTGCTAACACTGAACGCTCCGATCTTCCATATTGTACATAGTAACCAAAACCAAAAACTTATTAATTCTGCATCAAAATAATTTTCTTAAAATGGAATAATGATTGTTGTAACATAAATACGCATTTTTCCTTTGATGTTTTTATGCAGTAATATACTTACAAATAGCAAACTTTTACAAACCATGGTCTAACATGAAGATCTTGATGTATTCCATGATTTTAACGTCATAGATCTGTCAATCGTGTCATTTCTCTTACAAACCGTATATACCATGAATCTTATTCATGAACTTATTTAAACCAACTCATCCTTCGGATTCATTGGTTTAAATTAATTAATTCCTAAGATCCATGGCATATATAATACTTATTCGAAGTAAGTATCAGTCAAAATATCTTTAAACTTTTTTACAATGTCTAAATTTACCAGCTTTGAAAACAATGTAAATACATATCTACAGGGATGAAAGAACTATCTGTATACAGCATTAACGTCCATAAAGCATCATCTATGTAGAAATGTGTCAATAAAACATAAAATCAAGTAAAACTGGGAATTATGTGGGCCCAGGTGGCTCAATGAGTTAGGTAGTTGGATTAACTAATAACTCATACATGTCTATCGCCAATATGGCTTGGGATCGCGCCCGGCTCCGTAAATTACAAAAAATGGTGCGCTCGACTCGCAGCCGCAAATGATAAAGCTTTACATTTGTTTGTCCATGGTCGGTGATTCTCTCAGGTTACTCCGGCTTCTTCCACCACTAAAACTGGTTGCCATAGTATAGCTGAAATATTACTGAAAGTGGCGTTGATCACAATAAATCAAATCAAATCATCGCAAGCATAAATGACATCATTAAATTATGTTCCTCTTTCTATAAAATGTCTATACATGAAACCACAAAACATGAACTGTCTTTAGTTATGCATTATGATATCAGTAATTTATCAAGATGCGAGTATATACTGTTTTGTACGTATTTGGGTTAGGGTTATGATGCTTAACGCCACTTTTAACAATGTTTAAGTTATATCATGGCGATCAGGTTTATTGATGGAATAAGGCCAGAGAAAACCCACTGACTTGCTGCAAGTCACTGATAGGCTAATCACATAATGTTGTATCAAGCACACCCCGCCTGAGTGAGATTCGAACTCACAACTTTAGAGGTGATATATACTGATTGCATAGGTAGTTGTAATGAAAATAAACCAGCACAAATATGTGTGTATGAAAGCCATTACAACTTTTTATACACCGTAACTTGTAATACATTTTCAAGGAAATTTGTTGTAGCGGAAACTGTCTCTTAAGAAGACAGGAAACACAGACCATCGTACTATAAGACTAAATAAACATGAAACACTCACTTTATAAATAGCCAATATCCGTTTCCTAAAATACACATATGAATCAAAGCAAATTAAAAAAAAAAATTAAACAGCCAAACAAGGGTATTTGTTGACCATATAATGTTAGCGTGTTTTCCTCGAGTGTGGTAGATCATAGGTTTGAGCCCCTATCTGGTCATACCAAAACTATGAAATTAGTATTTGTTGCTTCTCCGCTTAGCACGCAGCATTAATGAGAAGAGCTAAGACTGGTTGACTCGGAGTCAGGATAATGTGTTCGAGTGGAACGACATGTCTATCCGCGGATTGTTGTTTCAGTGAGCTAGCATTAAAACAAAAATTAAGCGTGTTGGTCTAGTACAAAGTGGGCCTCATCATTATCTGATCGAAAATTAATTTGTTGTCGCCATTATATAGCCGATTAATTGCTAAGTTGGCACTAAACAACAATCAGTCAATCACTCTCTATGAATGGTAAGAATAGGGTTGAGCAACAGACTCTGCCTACAAACTCTCTCAATTTTATAAGTCATAAACATAATGTTATCAATTTATATTTAAATTTGTCAAAAGATTCTATCATTATGAGTTTCTGGAACCAACCTACACGCTTTATTGTCGGGATAGAGTAACTAGAAAGGACACATATTTCTAAGTAAAACGGTACCAACACACCACATCATCAGTATGACAGTATATCCACTTATTAGCACCCAAACATTCCGAACTTCCATATTGTACATAGTAAACAACACCAAAAACTTATTAATTCTGCATCAAAATGATTATCTGAAAATGAAATAAGTATTATAAATACCATGGATCTTAAGAATTAACTTATTTAAACCAACAGAAATCAATAGTGGGTGCTTTCGTAGAGGTCAGCAAAATCATGGAAACACATCAAGATCTTGATGTTATTACGTGATCTTCATGTTAGACCATAGTTTTTAAAAGTTCACTTTTTAAGCGGATTACTACATAAAAACATCAAAGGAAAAATGCGCATTGATGTTACAATGACCCAGTGATACAAGCGTAGACATCTAATTTAGTGCATACGACGTGGTTCTTGAAAATATTTGTTTGATAAATACATAATAACTTGTCATTTTAATCAATTTATTCATGCAATGTATTGTTTTTGAGGAAATTCATTTTTCAAGTATTGTCGGTGTGCCAGTTTGTACAATTACAATAAATACTTCAAATCAAATATATCATTGACCTTTATACTTATACGGAAATAGAAAAAAGAAAACGAATATATTGTTTGCCGAATTCTTTCCTATAATACACTAGAGTGAAAATTTAACTTGCAGCACTGTGAATGGCTAACTTATCACGCGGTGTATCATTATCAGTGAAATGTTAACTTGTCACGCTGTGTATCATTATCAGTGAAAAGTTAACTTGTCACCTGTGCATCATTATCAGTGAAAAGTTAACATGTCACGCTATGCATCATAATCAGTGAGAAGTTAACATGTCACGCTGTGCATCATTAGCAGTGAATAGATAACGTGTCACGCTGTGTATAATTATCAGTGAAAAGTTAATTTGTGACGCTGTGTATCATTATCAGTGAAAAAGTTAACTTGTCACGATGTGTATCATTATCAGTGAACATTTATTTTGTCACGCACGGCATCATTAGCGATGAATAGTTAACGTGTCACGCTGTGTATCATTATCAGTGAAAAGTTAACTTTTCACACTGTGCATCATTATCAGTGAACATTTATTTTGTCACGCACGGCATCATTAGCAATGAATAGTTAACGTGTCACGCTGTGTATCATTATCAGTGAAAAGTTAATTTGTGATGCTGTGTATCATTATCAGTGAAAAAGTTAACTTGTCACGATGTGTATAATTATCAGTAAAAATGTAACTTCTCACGCTGTGTATCATTATCAATGAAAAGTTAATTTGTCATGACGTGTAACATTATCAGTGAAATGTTAACTTGTCAGGATGCGTATCATCATCAGTGAAAAGTTACATTGTCACACTATGTATCATTATCAGTGAAAATTTAACTTGTCACGATGTGTATAATTATCAGTGAAAAGTTATCTTGTCACGCTGTGCATCATTATCAGTGAAAAGTTAACTTGTCACGCTGTGCATCATTATTAGTAAAAAGTTAACTTGTCCCTCTGGATACCATTCTAAGAGAAAAGTTAACTTGACACACTGTATCATTATCAGTGAAAATTTAGCTTGTCACGCTGTGTATCATTATCAGTGAAAAGTTAACTTGTCACGCTGTGTATCATTTTCAATAAAAAGTTAACTTGTCACGCTGCATACCATTCAAAGTGAAAAGTTACCTGGTCACGCTGTGTACCATTTCTTCTTGAAAAAGCTAACTTTTAGCCCTGGATATTACTTCAGTGAAACGTTCACTTGTCACGCTATGCAATATTTTCAGTGAATAGGTGACCGCATTATAGAACTTACTTTGTCATACTTCTGTTTCATTGTATATGTAGGAACAAATAATAATACCATAATTTCAGTCAAATGCTGTAACGTATAAAAAAGTTGACACATCCTAGTGAGGAAATACAGGATTTTTGTCTGCTTCTCCTTCATTAAACTGGTGTATGTATATCTGTTTATCTTTCATTTATCACCTGGATTCACCTTCTGTGCTTTGTAGGGATATGGGTTATCATTTTAGCATTATGTGTTATGCTGTTTATTTTATTGTCTTCATTATGTGGCTTGCCCCCAATGATACCCGTGTCTCTATATTGTGTATTCTTAACAGCTACCGATATATTAGCCAACCAACTGAATGGTAGATTCCTCATGTCGTTTAGATTATTATAGTAGGTAGAACGTACATGTTTGTTGAATTAAAATATAAACTATTGCAATGATTTAATTTTTCAAATCTTAATTTCATTTAACAACAGGTATGGGAAAAGGTTGAATATACCAAATGGGTAATCAACAGCCGTGAATCAAGAAAGGACAGAAAATGCTATGATCAAAAGAAAAAAAAACAAAAAAGCTAAAAGACAAGCAATGATGGTTAGTAAAGCAATACACGGAAGACTACAAATTGAACAGCACATATCCCTTGTATTTGGGTTAAATCATTTGCTCTAAAATGGCAAGGAGTTGTTGTTCCACTGGTTGATTAGATTTGTGGAATAAAACGATTCAAACAAATATATTTTTCCATCATTTTGTTTTTATTTCATTCCAGTATATGATCGCTATGATATTTTAAAATTGAATCCATAAATAGAAAAGTTCCTGCTCTACCAGTGGTATTCATCGTGTTAATCTAGTTACAAACTCGGTTACAAGTCATGAATAATAAAGAAAGGATCGGGAGGTGTTTACGACAGGTTGAGTACATCCGCGTTCATTTTTGACACCACTATTCCATAGCGGTCAACCAAGTCATGATGGCGACCGTAAAGCTTTCGAAGGGATGACTTCAACTTATCTAATAGGAAGCCTTTGTTCAGTAGCTTCCTTGTTATCAGCAACCCTTTATCAGCTAATATTAGCTGGTTGTGAAATCGTCTACTTATAATTATTATTTTAAAAAGTAGGTAGCATATATTGTACCAGTGATGTATGACATCCTACTCCAGTATATGTAATACAAGGTGGTGATGCTGTTCTACAGTGTGGATTTGAAAGTAGCAGTCTGACTTGGCAAGTGTATAATGGTGGTAGTGTGATTACTGTAGCAAGTGGAGCTGATACTGTAGATGGCTCTAAACAGGACTGTATTACAGATTACTTATAAAGAATGTTGGAGTGTCTGATTTAAAGAAGCATAGATGTAATGCAAGAAGTTTTCAACACTTCTATTTACAGTTAGATGTCTTAGGTAGATATAATTATACATTGGTTATTTTAAGGTGGATGAACAGACTATATTATTATTGATAATTCTAAAAGTGTGTTCAAGTCCAGTGTAGATATTTGAAATCTTTATAATTCCATGCCAAGTTACTTGTCGAACGTATTGTGAGCTTCTGTCACTGAATCTTAACTGATCGATAATATAATTAAATAAACGTTAGGGAAAACCAAAGAGATAATCAAAAATGGACAAGTCAATGAAACTGGCAACATTGGCGACAACACAAAGACGAAGATAAACAAAACAAAAAAGACAACACAATATGTGTTCAACATCATTATACGCAAACAAACGCAAATAATGTAAACTTCGAACATCATATTTATGTAGAAATCGTAACAGCCATCACTACACAGAACTAAGAACGTAAAGACACATAATACTACAACGCAAAAATGTAAAAAGATTAGCAACACAGAACCCACCAAAAAACCGGGGATGAACGTAGATGCTCTCGAAACTAAGAATTAACCACTTGTCAGACGGAATAAGTTTAAGCCTGTTTGTTTATTTGTTTTAATTTATTTAATATGGAGTAGGCATTGCCTAGATGCGAGCACATCATTTCTGTCTGGCCAGTGTGTATATGTTACAGTAAATTTGTAAAATTACTGAAATTTTCAGTAATAATGTAAAATTACTGGCCACTTTAGTTATTTTGTAAAATCACTAAAAATTTCAGGAATTTTACAAAATTACTGAAATTTTAATTAGGAATTTGACAAGTGTACTGAAATGTATTTACTTGCTTTAATATTCGAACAACAAGAATAAAGAATAATGTTAACATTAATTCGCTAATACTACAAATGTATATAAAGCAATACAAGTCCAAATATGACGCAGACCGTTAGGGCCCGACCATTTACCTTGAAAGGGGGGCGGGTGGGGGCTTGGTTTTTTGTTTTTTTGTTTTTTTTACTTTTTTTACGCGACCCGACAGATTATTTTTTTCTAAATGTAACATTTTATATTGTGATAATTCTGTCTCAGATTACTTTTTTCTGTACCCATCCCAGCCAAAGTATTTTTTTTCTCAAAATTCAGCATCAGATTATTTTTCTAGCACAAAACCATGCCCCACCTCCTTTCAGGTTAAATGGTCGGTCCCTTAATTGTATCGGTTGTGTCTTTAATTTCAAGCTCAAATAGAGGAAGAAAAAAGAAAAATTACGGAAACGTGATCAGATCGTCCCATGACTGTTTTCGCATGCCTTCCCCTTTATTCCCATATCACAGACACACACACGCGCGCATACACTTTTCAGAATAACCATAGGATTTGTGTGTTAAAAAAATCGAATTCCTGTGTGAACTCGTTTTGTCGGAGTTATCTCTCTTTGACCCGATTTCCTAATCATATTTAGGTACGACGCCAATGCGTTTCCCAGAATGGGACCCATTTTCCAACAATCAATGAGGAGAGTTCGTCATGATTTGATTTGATTTTTGGTGTTTTAACGCCACTTTCAACAATATTTCAGCTGTAACATGGCTACCAGTTTTAGTGGTGGAGGAAGCCGGAGTATCCGAAGAGAACCACCGACCATGAGCAAGCAACTGGTATAAACTTTATCACATACGGCTGCGAGTCGAGTGCACCCTTTTTGTAATTTACAAAGCCGGGCGCGAACCCACGCCCTATTGGTGATAGGCTTGTATGAGTTGTTAGATCCAACGACCTAACTCATTGAGCCACCCGGGCCCCGAATTCGTCATGAACTCATGTGTTACTTTAGTTTTTTGGCACTGGCACATTGGCGGAAAATAGTGCAAATTGATATTTACTATGATTTTCAAAGGTTTTTCAATGAACCTGAATATAAATATGCTGTGGATGTTATGAGGAATTCGATACATGTATATTTTGAGGAATAATATAAGTGCCGGAATAACTTTGTTTTTGAAACTTGTTTCCCAGACTTTTCTATGATTCCGTTCTTGTTTCATAAAAAAAACATGTATTATTCACGAGTTTAGGGATTGCATTATTTCTGAATATCCGTATGAAATATATGCCAAGGGGATGAATAATTGATAAAAAACGAAGAAGCCGTCAAGGTAAGTTTTTTTTCGTTTGCTCTCTACTCTGACAATCGACATCAATATTTATAATTATCAAATAAGGTTGTATGTTTGTATATTGTGCAGGTTGACTATAAAGCAATTTGAACATCAATATTGCATTTATGCTATGACATTTTGTCCACCTCATGCTCTGCTATTTGAAAACAAATTTAGAAGTTCTTTTGGATGGAATGTTCCCTTAAACGTGTTAAATTAGTCTAGATTTTGCTTGTCATACTTATAGGATGCTTAACGTTATAATGTATAGAACTGTTTTGCTGAAGTATTTTTGACATATTTTAGAGCATCAAGTGTTGTTGTGACATGCTGGGGGGGATACATCTTCTGGGAAGTGAAATAGTCCCTCCGACACTCCCTTGGCAATCATTTGAAGACTTTCGTTTCACTCACTACGTTCGTGAAACTCTATTGAAGAAAACATACTTTCATATTTCTTTCTAATAATGCAGTTGTATGGCGTATGGGGGACTTTCGTTTCACTCACTCCGTAACACGTTCGTGAAACTCATCGGTGTTTATTTATTTTTTTTGTAATGTAATACAGTTTTATGGGGAACATCGATATCGGAGGTCAACAAATGAGGAATGTTTTGCTTTGATCTGGTGATATTTTTTGCAATACAGAAGTCAGTCCAGGAAAAAATGTCGTGTTATGCATTGCTTTGTATGGTTTTTTTTTGGGGGGGGGGTAATTCTGGTCAGTTTTTCTTTTTTCATGTGTTGTTAAATGAAAAACACTCCATATATTCCCAAAACTTACCATTTTTGCAGTTTTTTGTGGTCATACAATGATTACAATTGGAAATGCCAGAATAGTTTGCTTGAATTTAGCAGACGAAGTTTTGTAGGCGCATGAGGCGTAGCTAGCAAAGATCGGCAAATATTAATTTTTCTTTAAAAAAATCATATCATTTAAAAAATATATGTTTTGACTTGTTTAAAATACAATACAATTATCCCCATTCTAATGCAATACTGAACATAAAAATGTATTCTTGCATATCCCGAGGTAGAAAAATCACATACATTAAGATTCCGCGAAATGTTGTTGACGACTTTGGCCTATGAATAACATGACGTCATGACTTTGATAGCGAGATATCATTCTGATTAATTTAACAATGTAAGCACCTTTTATTGTCGTTTGTTACTTAAATACGATTTTTAGAAGTTCATGATATCATTTTAGTTTTAAAATTATTTATTGGAGACTTTTTATTTTATTTTTGGCATTCTCTCCGTGACACGCCGACTTTTATCAACTTCCGGACGAAAGGATTTCAATCTCATCATTAGGCAGATGTGTGTTGCATGCGCATGCCCATGTTGCTGTAGAGCTCTCTGTTCTCGCTATAATAGCATTTCAAGTGAAGATATTGGTTTAGTGTCTTGAGTGTCATTCAAAAACATATGGAGATCATAGACGTACGGGAATATCGCTTAGTGTAAATTGTATATTTAAAAATATAATTTGAAGTGACCAATGATTTCCTAATGTTACTTATTACCATAGTCTGTTTTGGCTATCCTGTTCAGGCCCTATGGTTGTATACCAATTTATAAATGACAGTGTAAAATTTATTCTTAGGTTGTGGGGGCCCAGCCGGCTCAATGAGGTTAGGTCGTTGGATTTAACAACTCACACAGGCCTATCACCAATACGGCTTGGGTTCGCGTTCGGCTTTGTAAATTACAGAAAGAATGCACTCGACTCGCAGATGCAAGTGATAGAGCTTAGCAGTTGCTTGCCCATGGTCGGTGATTCTGTCCGGGTACTCCGCCGTCCTCCACCACTGAAACTGGTCACCATGATATAGCTGAAATATTGTTGAAAGTGGCGTTAAAACACAAAAAATTAAAATCGATCAATCTTATGTTGTGAGTTCGAATCCCGCTCATGGCGAAGTGTACTCGATACAACATTATATGATGCAGTTTGTCAGACTTGTGGTACGTCAGTGGTTTTCTTCGGATACTCCGGTTGCCTCCAAGAGTAACACTGATCTCCACGACGACACTGTAATAGTGTTAAGCGTGGCGTTACACAATCAAAATAAAATCATTATAAATAGTCTTGTTGATGTCATATACTTCATGTCCACAACACTGATTGGAAAATGAAAAGCCAATAACGATTAGATGTTTATAGTATCTGTTTTAATGCATCTCCCAGCCTCCCCCCCCCAAAAAAAAAATACAACACACATTTAACTTTAATTAGAATGGGATAATAATAAACTTTCCTCATTTACTAATGACTCTGGTATACATGTTTACATGATTGTTTATGTGATACAAAAGTGTTGGTGACATTACCATGTTTTGATGATAGCTTACTATATGCAAGTTTTCCTTTGAGATATAAAAAAGTAGCCAATGTGATGTATGGGAAAATATAATTAAATAAACCCAGCTTAAATCATATATAATCAGCAATGACCCAAAAATAAAAATATAGTTACGAACCAGTAACAAGTAACTGTCACCAACAAATATGTATATGTCTGAAAATTTAACCCAACAATGTTAGAATTATAATTTTAGGCTGACAAATTGCTCTTCTTCCTTTACGGGAACTGAACTCAAACCATTGATACACTGCAGCATCACCAATCGCTTAGCCTGATGGTCAGCGTCATAGACCACTCGGCCACATACACTATAGATATAAACTGAATAAAGCTGGCAGAAATGTGTTCATCTGTTACATTTTTTGTTATTTGATTATTGAACTTGTTATGTTTTGCTTCAGTCATACCGGAGTCGTCAGAAGGTGCTATTGGGGGACTTGGTGGTGGTATTGGTATTTTGATTATCATCTTTATTGGCCTACTGTACTCAAGTAAGTCAGGTACATTGTTATATACAGGTTGGTGTAATCTCATTTCATGTTTGTCAACAAGTGAAATGCCGTCACAAAGTGTTACTTTAACAAACGCTGATTGAATACATGTATAACCACTTGATTATAATGAATAAAAGCAGGAAATGTAAGTGCTACCTTGTGAAAATTATCAAAAGAATTGTATAGCCACTTGATTATGATATCTTACTATATAAAACAAGTACAGTACTGTAGCTACTCTTATCCTTGAAATACAATGATACCTGTCTAAACCGAACCATGAATAAACTGGAATCATGCATAAGCCGAACTTTAAGTAAAACACTAATGAAAAACGTGGATATCAAATTCAGTGCGCACGACGCGCCTCTGGAACAATCTCCTAAAGTAGGAAATATTAACCTGCACAAACCGAACACCTGTTTATTCCGAACACAACAGGTGATCCCAAGGAGGTTCGGATTAGACATGTTTCATTGTAGTAGACTACTCTCTGTTGTACACAAGACAAAGTAAATGCCCATGAATATCCCATGCGAAACAGCTATTAGAAACCCGAACTAAAGTTAAGATGCAACACCCCCAATTAAAAATGTTTATATTCTCCTTCGCTACGCTCATCTAGACACAACAATATTTCTGGCTTTTTTTAAATGAAACAATAAAGATTATCATTGATTGACATGTACATCTAACGATTTGTCCAAATAATTTGGTATGAACAGTTGGAAAAAAAATATAAAGCACGCACAAAGCCGCATATAGCGAACAAAGCCGAGTTAGGAAAACTTTAAAACAAATGTGCATGACAAAAAGAGATGGAAATATTATTTACAGATATTCAACAGTTCATTCTTGTTTTCCTCTAAGTTTTAGTGGGGTTCGTGTTACTTGATCTTTAATTTATGTGTATGTTTTGTTGATCATTGTTTGTCCTTTTATACTTTTCCTTTTGACCATTGTATTGTCTGTTCATCTTTGATTTACAGATTCTGATTACCCCTTTGGTATCTTTTGACCATTGTGCTGTCTGTTCATCTTTGATTTACAGATTCTGATTACCCCTTTGGTATCTTTTGACCATTGTGCTGTCTGTTCATCTTTGATTTACAGATTCTGATTACCCCTTTGGTATCGTCAAGCTCTTCTTATGTAATTTATGTTATACATTGGGAAACGTTAATATGCTTTTAGGAGTCAGATTGTCATTAGGAAGGCAGCTTATAATTTTACTGAAAATTCTCGTGAAATTCGCTTGAAGTTGAAATTCTCCATTAATGGTTAAACAGTATGATAAACAACACAACACAATATCCCAACAAGATCTACTTTGGAAAAAAAACATGTCAATATCAAAAACAGAGGAAAATGGAAATCTAAACCCTGGCTGGAGACATACACTACAACGTCGCTGGTTAAAGTTGTTAATGTGATGCCTACAATCTACTCCTAATATGTATCTCTGTAGTTGCCAACAAGAGACACACATTAGTACTACCATGTAAAAGCTATCAAAGGAATTGCTAGTAGATTTAGACATTTTATGTTTAAATTTGTCTTTGTTTGATATTTAGATTTTAGTTCTCCAAACTCGTAGGGTTGAGTACCATTGAGGAATCAACATATACAAAAGTAGGCATCATATTAAGATGTAATATATTAATATTGTTATGTCTATGTGTTTTCTAAACTATTTTCAATACGGTATATCTAGTGGTAATTTTGTATAATTATGTGCAATTATTTTCCTCTTAGATGCAATTATTATTACATTTATTGTCATGTAAAATGCGAAGCAATGTTTTCAATGATGCATTCTGCACTACATACTGATATTGAAAAGTAGCGTTTCCAATTAGATTAATACTTAATTACATAATTAATTAAATATATATATATGTATATTTCATTATTTGTCAGAGAGAAGACATAACACAAGGTCTAATAGGTAATCTATTTATTTACAATTCTGATTTATTTGCATAATTTACTTATAACACCTGTATTAAGATAATATTTTATAACATTAGTCTATGTAATTTTGTCTTTCATATGATAGGTATTTATTTATTTCTTTCTTTTATTTTTGAACTTAACATAAAACAGTATCCGACTTCAATTCATGTCTACGTCAATCGCTGATTTTACTCTCACGTTATTATATCGGAATGTAAAGTTGTTTGTGTGTTCCAATACCACCACAAATTCACATGTAAAGGGACACTCGATAATAGATAAGCTTACAGATTGAACATCATTATGTGTGATTGTATCATACACATATAGTGTCTGTTCGGTCGTCTTGTTGATTCATGTATCATTATGTGTGATTGTATCATACACATATGGTGTCTGTTCGGTCGTCTTGTTGAATCATGTATCATTGTGTGTGATTGTATCATACACATATGGTGTCTGTTCGGTCGTCTTGTTGATTCATGTATCATTATGTGTGATTGTATCATACACTTATGGTGTCTGTTCGGTCGTCTTCTTGATTCATGTATCATTATGTGTGATTGTAACATACACATATGGTGTCTATTCGGTCGTCTTCTTGATTCATGTATCATTATGAGTGATTGTATCATACACATATGGTGTCTGTTCGGTCGTCTTGTTGATTCATGTATCATTTTGTGTGATTGTATCATACACATATGGTGTCTGTTCGGTCGTCTTGTTGATTCATGTATCATTATGTGTGATTGTATCATACACATATGGTGTCTGTTCAATCGTCTTGTTGATTCATGTTTTCATGCTTAGGTTTATTCTTCTTAAAAATATGAAAGAAAAAGCAATAATGTCTAAACAAAGTGAATTGTTATCACAATTTATCATTTACATTGTTGTAGGTGTTTATATTGCTTCTGTTGTAGCTCTTCGACGACTCGTGAAACTCACAATATGGACATGCCACATATATACTCTGAAGTGGCAGATGTCCAAGGTATGAATGTACACATTTTATCATATAATATAGCGGGGTTAAATAGGTCAAACGGAAAGATTCAAATCATACTCTCAGGATATATATAATTACATAACCATATAGATAAACCATCAACATTACTTTATCCTACACGTGTTCTATTTGAGCAGTTCAATTGCATTTAATTTAGTGACTTACGATAGGTCGGTGGTTTTCTCCGCGGGCTCCGATATAACTGAACTATTGCTGAAAGTGGCGTTGTCACGATAACTCTTACCCTTTATGATGCCTGATTCATGTTATGCAACGATAATAAACGATAAATGTATAAGTGCGCCCGTCGAAGAGGACACGATCAAAAACGACGGGAAGGACATTTGTTACTTTTGTTTTTTTACACAATTTGGCAGTTATTGTGAACTGTATAATATTACAGGATTACCACAATGTACGTGCATTGTCTGAAAATATAAAATATATGTGCACGCATTGCTCGTTCAAATAAATATAATATTGTGCATGTAAGCTGCAATGTAGGCATATTGTCCATGTATGCTTGTATAAAATGAGGTTGTTTAGTTAGAATTGCATCTAATTTAAATGCACTTCTATGATGATAAAACAAAATAATATATTCAAGTATTTTTGCTTCAAAATTGAATAACATTAAGGTGAATTGATACAATTGTTTATAAAAGGACTCATGTCTTATTGATGTGATTTGCATTAATTTTGTGTCTTATGTTATCTCGTCTGATATATCCTATGTAGCCAATTTTCTATGGATTGTCCTTTTTTGAGTGCTCCTTCGGCTTTCTCTAGCGTTTATTTACAACTAAATGACAACATCTCTGAAAGATTATGTAGCTGTTGAATGTATTGCTTCTCTGTTTTATTTGTGTGATATTGCTATGTGGTTCTTTGTTATATTCTATCATAATAAGTCCTAGCACTTTGAGGAAAGGTGACCTGTAAGGTCTGATCTTGGGAACACTCTATTACGCTACAGAAGAAATGATCATGTATGTCCTTGCTAGACATTTACTTGATAGCATATTTTAAAACAATCTCCATATTGCATTGTTGCTACACAAAATATTGAAGCTGCTTTTACATTGCAGAAGCAATACCGATTGACACGGAAGTATATTAAATGATTGATTTAGTGATTTTGTTAAGCGTCACCTGAGTATTATCTCACCCATTTTTATTATGAGTATACACTTCCCATCATTAATGTAACACCACAATAAGCAGAAATAGGACATTGACCATTGCTTTGATTGTAATTATAAATATGAGCCTTAATGGATAAGATAAGAACATTGTGACTTTTTAACAACGGTTGCTGACAATGTGTTGCTCGGTAAGGCTGCTATATGTTTTCCAATACATTCAAAGAGTTGACATGTTAGATGTCGAGAAATTTACTTACGTCTGCCGCCGAGAAGTTGAGGAATTTACTTTATGGATACGATACAAATATTATGACTTATCAACACCCATTTCTAACAATGTATTGCTCTGTAGAGCCGTTACACATTTTCCTTTACACTTTACATTTAATGTGTTAGATATCGATGATTTCACGTAAACCTCTCCACCGTTCCCCACCCCCAACCCCCCATCCCCGTCACGAGATGTCCAAACATACTGTGTAGAAAGTAATTCACATTTTTACATCCCAATTTTCTGCGGACGTAAAACGTGTTAATACTACATACCCCGTCAGTATCAATGTACTCTAATATTTTACTGACCTTCCTCCAACTTGAATCTTCCCACATATCGATCTAGATGGAATGACATGAAATATATAATGTTGTTGTTGTTGTAATTCTATGTTTACTCCTTTTTTAAGAACATGCAATATTTCTTTCGTATCAATCAAATACATCTTGTAGATGTATAATTATGTTGTAGGTCTACAATAGATTACGAGTCATTAGGAAAAAAAGACAAACCAAATGTGTATGGAGATTTGAAAAACAAACAAGGTATGACATTTAAAGCTTTAAACGAAAACAATTATTTTTAATTATGTGCTATTTTAATAAACACGTAGATATCTCATTTTGAATGCACGACATATTACTGGAATAGTCCTCATTAAGTACGCTCAAATGCAATAGACTATGAAGCAGAATAACATGAAAAAAATAGGAAAACGTAAAATTCATTTGCACTCATTGCAAAACAGTACAGCAATGCTCTCCAAATGCTCCCTTTTCTGCCTGTTTATAAATGTAATATTTTCTGACAATATACGCATATGCTCTTTGAAAAAAATTTAAGATGCTAAGCTCGAAATACATCTATTTGAAATGCACATCTATAATAATAAAACAAAATAATACAATGAAGTATTTTTGGTTCAAAATTGCATCGTTAAAAATGAATTGTTACAATTAGAACCAATGACAACTTCTCTGAATGACTCTTGATGTGTATAAACTCTTTAATGGTATTTATTATCTGTCTTCTTCCTGGATTATTGGTATGTGGTGTGTTTTATATACTGTCATAATAAGACATAAAACTTTGACGGAATGTGACCTGTAGGACCTGATCTTGAAGGCACCTTATTCCGTTACTAGATGAAATTATCTTTCAATCTATTGTCTAGTTTTCAACGCCTATGGTACCTTCAAATTTAAAAACAATAGATTTATTTATGTCTCTCCTAGAAATTTAAAACAAATTAACATTTGAGATTTCATTGTTTTCACAACAAATAATGAAACTACTTTTACATTGCAGAACCAATACCGGTTGGCACGTAAGTATATTAAATGATTGATTGAGTGATTTTGCTTAGTGTCACCTGAGTATTATCTCACCTATTTTTATTAAGAGTCCACATTTATAATCTATAGAGTAGCACTACAATAAACAAAAATGGGACACTGACGAATGTTTGGTGTGTAATTATAAATATGAGTCTTAATGGATAAGATAAGAATATTATGACTTAACAGCTATTTCTAACAATGTGTTGCTCTGTAGGGCTGTTACAACTTTGTTTTTACATTCAAAGAGTTGACAGGTTAGATGTCGCGGAATTCACTATCGTCTCCCCGACATGTAGAGGTATTCAGTTACGTCTTCACGGTGATGTCGAACAATACTGTAGAGAAATTATATGTCAATCAGTTTTAAATCCAATTTACCTGCGGAAGTGAAACTCATACCTCGTCATATGCAATGTACTCTAATATTTTACTGACCTCCCTCCAACTTGAATCTTACAACACATCTATCAAGATGGAATGAAATTTAATATATATCTTTGTTGTGGTACACTTTATTTCTATGCCTTCTTTTAAAGACATTCAACATGTATGCATTAAATAAACCTTTTAGATATTTAATCATGTTGCAGGTCTACAATAGATTACGAGCCATTAGGAAAAAAAGACAAACCAAATGTGTATGAACATTTAACAAACAAACAAGGTATGAGATTAAGGTTTAAGAGAAAACAGGTATTCCTTATTTCTTGTTATTTTGATAAAAACGTAGATATCTACTTTAGTTTGCACGACGCGTTTGTGGAATAACCCTCATCATGTACCCTCAATAAATTATAAATCCGAATAATATATTTAAAAAAAAAATGGAAAATATATAATTAATTTGCACTCATTGCAAAACAGGAGAGAAAAGCTCACCAAAGGCTGACTTTTCTACCTGTCTCTGAAGCTGGTACATATTTTTTTTAAATTTCCAACAATATTCTCTTTGTAAGCTCAAACTACATTTATTTGAAAAGTAGTTCTATGATAATAAAACAAAAGAATATATTAATGCATTTTTGTTTCAAGATTGCATATCATTGAAAATGAAATGTTATACATTTTACGAATAACAACTTTTCAGAATGATTCCTAATATGATAAACCCATTGAATGTATCATCTCTTTGTCTTATTCATGGAATATTGTTATGTGGTTCTTTGCTATATACTATTATAATAAATCACAAACTTTGTAGGGTCTGATTTTGGAAACACCATATTCCGTTACTAGACGAAGGGTCTGATTTCTGAGACATTTTATTCCGTGACTAGAAGAAATGATCATATTATATATTGATTATGTTTTAACGTCTAAGTTCCCTTCAAATTTCAAAAGTAGATTTATGTATGCATGTGCTAGAATTTTTTTTGGATAGAATATAAAAAATAAAACTCTTTTACATTGCAGAACCAATATCAATAGAAACGTAAGTATATTACATGATTGATTGGGTGATTTTGCTAAGCGTCACCTGAATATTGTCGCACCTATATTGTGACTAGTCCACATTTATTATCAATAACTTAGCATTACAATAAATAGAAATGAGACATTTACTGAATGTTTTGTTTGAAATTATACATAAGAGCAATAGTGAATACAATAAGAATATAATGACTGATAACTATGCATTGTTAACTATGTGTTGCTCTGTAGGGCTGCTGCATATTTTCTTTTACATTTAACGTGTTAGATGTCGAAGATTTCACGCAAGAACACCCTCCACACGCAAAGTCGAACCATACTACACAGAAAATACTTATCATCTTTACATCCCAATTTCATGCGGACGTGAAGCGTATTCATACTACACACCCCATCAATATCAATTTACTCAAATATTTTACTTTCCTCCATCCAACTAGAATCTTCCCACATTGACCTGGATGGTATGACATGAAAGATATATCAGTGTTGTTGTTGCAATTCTATATTTACTCGTTCTTTTATAGACATTCAATATTTCTTTCATAGTCATCAAATAAACATTGTAGATATATAATTATGTTGTAGGTCTACAATAAATTACGAATCATTAGGGAAAAAAGACAAACCAAAGGTGTATGAAGAATTAAAAAACAAACAAGGTATGCGATTTAAAGCTTGAAACGAAAACAATTATTTCAATTTTTTTCTTATTTTAACAAAAATGTAGATATCTCATTTAGAATGCACGACACATTTCTGGAATAGTCCTCATCAAGTACGCTCAAATGCAATAGATTATGAAGGAGAATAACATAAGAAAAAAATAGGAAAATGTATAATTCATTTGCACTCATTGCAAAACAGTTCAGAAAAGCTCACCAAATGCTCCCTTTTCTGCCTGTTTCTGAAGCTCGTACACATAAATTTAATATTTTCCGACAATGTACACACATTCTCTGTGCAAGTTCATTTATAAAATGAAGATGCTAAGTTCGATTTACATCTATTTGAAATGTACTTCTATGATAATAAAACAAAATAATACATTAGAGTATTTTTGCTTCAAGATTTAATAGAATTAAAAATAAATTGTTGCAATAAGAATCAGTGACAACTTCTCTCAAAGTTCTACCTTATTCATGTTGTGCTCCTTTATAATCTATCATAAGAAGTCATAAAACTTTCACTGAATGTGACCATTAGGTTCTGATCTCGGAGACACCATATTCCGTTCATAGATTAAATGATCGGTCTTTCTATTCATCTGTTTTTTAACGCCCAAGTTCACGTCAAATTTCTAAAAGTAGATTTATGTATGTCTGCTTGACATTTCTTTGATAAAATATAAAACAGACAAACCTTTGAGATAGCATTGTTTCTGCCAAAACTTATTGAAACTGCTTTTACATTGCAGAACCAACACGGATTAACACGTAAGTATATTAAATGATTGATTGAGTGATTTTGCTAAGCGTCACCTCAGTATTACCTCACCTATTTTCACTACGAGTCCACATTCACAATCATTGACGAATGTTTTGATTGTAATTATAAATATGATCCTTAATGGATAAGATAAGAATATCATGACTTATCAACACCTACTTCTAAGAATGTGTTGCCCTGTAAGGTTGCTACATGTTTTCTGTTACAATCAAAGAGTTGACATCTTAGATATCGAGGATTTAACATACGTCTCCCCTCCCCCTCCCCTTCAGAAATGTCGAACCATTTTGCGGATAAACTAGTTATCATATTTACATCCCATTTTCCTTCGGACGTGAAACGTATTTTTGCAACATACCTCGTTACTTACCATTTTACTGACCTCCCTCCAATTGAATCTTACAACACATCAATCTAGATGTAAAAACATGGAATATATATTTTTGTTGTTGTTACATTTGAGTAATTACTCGTTCTTTTAAAGACATGCACAATTTATTTCATAGTCATCAAATAAACCTTGTAGGTATACAATTATGTTGTAGGTCTACAATAGATTACGAGTCATTAGGGAAAAAAGAGAAACCAAATGTGTATGAAGGTTTAAGAAATAAACAAGGTATGGGACCAACGTTTAAAAGAAATTAATTATTCCTTATCAGTACCTTTTTAATAAAAACGCAGAAATAGAATTAAACATACACGACGTACTTCTAGAATAAGCTTAATAAAGTATGCCCGTACACACGATTATTAAGCCAAAACAAATAACAAGTTTTTTTTTAAAGCAGCAATACGAAAACTAAACAGAATAGCCGAAGTCACTTAAGGTCATATATTCCCGACGGAAAATAATTACATTATTTAGAAAATATTAAGGTTGATTGAATATCAGAATGAAAAGCATGCATTTAATTCATTGAACATTCTCCATGTGACCTTCATTATTCCGCGATACAGACTGTGCTGCTATTATAGACCGTTCCAAAAACCGTGTATAGACTGGTGCTATTAGCATTAATAGAAACTTTAACACCTTCAATGATCCTGATTAAAAGTACATTAAACATGTTCATTTGTCTGTATGTAAAGTTGTTTGTATTCCTAAGATTGTAGTTTCTGTTAAGGTTTCTTGATTCCTTGAAAAATGTATACTGTGTGTGTCTTCAATTCAATGAACACAATAGTTACTGATATAAAGAGCAATATAATATTCTTTGGTTAATAAATCATTGTATCCACCTCATTAAAAGTCATTAATTGTATAATATTGACCTGTCAATATTTTAGTATATAGACCGGGCACGAACAATATAACGTTTTCTTCCGGATTTCGTCCGAACTCGTTTTTGTATTAGATATACAATAACAAAAACATGTCGTCTGACAGATTTGCATGTATTGAGCATAATATAACAAATAGTTCATGGCACTTCGGGACAAATGACAGTTTATGGACCAGTCTGTCACGCACAAAATAGTATATGAACCTCAGCTTCGCTTCGGTTCAAATACTATTTTGTGGGTGACATCCCGTTCAATAAACTGCCATATGGCCCTTAGTGCCATGAACTATTTGTTAATTATTAAAACGTAAGCAAACAAGCATGTATTGACCATTAGTACCAGTCTATACACGGAGTTTGGACCGATCTATATCAGCATTCCAGTCTATATCGCGGAATAGTGAAGGTCACGTGGAGAGTGATCAGCCAATTGAATGTATGATTTTTATTCTGATATGCAATAAAAATATTTAACTTATGATCTGTTATATATTGTTTACGATCTAAATATATGTTCCAATATATAATGTTGATCTAATATTTCAGCAATCATGATCGTTTTTAGCATGTCGATTATCTATAAGTATGTCAATATGTGGTAAAATATCAGAAAAACACATGTATGATGTTCTAAGCTAGTCTCTTTGTCCAACTAAATCTAAAACATGTCTTTTCAAGATTGGTTGTCGTGATCAATATTTTTTTTCTTCAACATTTTGCATTATTTTACATTGCACGTATCCCAATGACTATATTATTCTTTCAGAAGACAATTAAGCTGTTCAGAATATTTGAATGTTTACATGTACTACTGTGCTTTATAAATACTTGAAATCACTCAAACATGACGACCACATTTTGTACTATGTATATGGATAATTCAATAACTGCATTGTATATGATTACCCTTTTGGCACCTGCAAGATTAAGCTCTTCTTATATAACCAGTGAGCGACTTCTTATATGATTTTGTTGTCTTATTGCCTATTAATATAATATATGTGTTTTAAATGGCAACATTGAAATCAAATGACCGTTATCTTTTCAGATACAAAAGAAGAGGTATAAACAAACATTCAAATATAACTTAACATTAAAATTAAGAGGATGAATGTTCTCGTTGTGTACTACAACACAATCTTGTTCCCCATTTTATCGGTTTTTGGAAAGCTGAGTATAAAGAGAAAACAACCGACAAGAATTTGATATTAGCATACTGTGCTAAGGTGTGGAATTTCTAGAGTATATTACATTGTATATATGTACATATAAACACGTCAAAAAGTACCCATGTATATAACTACTGGATCCCGAAAGAACACCGAGCTGTAAAACATATTAACAGTATAAGAGTGAGATTGTTTAGCAGATATGTATTTGCAATATTTATTTCCTCTTGCAAGGTTTCAAACCATCACGGATTGTATCTTATGGCATGAATTCACGTATATAGTGTCTTAATCAAGTGACCTCGGTTATGAAAACCATGTGTTTGCAGTGGAAGTGATCTAGGTGATTGATTGGCTTGGCATTAAGGTAAGCGAATAAGTGTGATAGTGTACCAGTATTTCAGCAGGATAATCAGTTCATGCTCCACTAATGTCACCCTTCTCATTACTCATGCTACAAAGACGGTGATGAGCCATGATCAATATATTAAAGGCTGATTTTTGTAAATCGCCTAATATTAGTTTTATGATATTCATTTAAAACATATGCGTGTAGTGGTTTATTCATTGATATTTGCATTTTGTACTGTTTTAATATCTTATTCAACTTTAATTCTAGTTTTACTAATAACACAATGTTACTTTTACGTTACGTTTACAGAATGCTAATAATAATTGAATACATTATTTAATGCTATTTTTAGTTTTATTTATTTCCTCAAATGATATTTGTGCATTTAATTTATACAGCAGATCTGAACCCACCATGGATATACAGTCAGGCCTATCTTAAATGGTATCTCTATAAAACAAATCACTGTCTATAAAGGGCAGTCTCATTTTGTCATTAATGACTAGTGCATATAATTATAACCTGTATATAAAGGGAAGTTATTCATAAAGGCCACAATTGCTGGTTCCCTTGCCATGAGTGTCATTTGTATACATGCTTGACAGTACTTCATTATTGCTGCTAACTAGAATAAAACATTTTTCTATCATGACTACAAACTATTACAATGTATGTAATCTATCCACATGAGGTACACAAATAATGCGTTATTCTTATTTGTTATTGCACATTTATATTGCTTTGTGAAGAGCATCACCCAAAATACTGAAAAAATGACCTCTTTGTTGAGTGAATACGTTTGGTGTAAAGGAATTAAAAGAGTTTCAGAAAGAAACATTTGACAATTTACTTGATGGAAAGGACATTTATCCATATTAACCTCCAATTTAGAAGAGTTCCATTTCCTTAAGCGCACATCTGGTTGGATAATTTTGTCTGATGAATATTCATGAAAGCGAGGAAATTTGTACGAATCGACACACGGAGATGGAATGAGGAACGAAGCGTAATCAGCAATGGGTTTCCGACGATGGGGGTGAATAAATTTTCATATGTCCCTCACCAGCATGCAATAAATGTATAGTATCTGTCGTAAAAAGACAGGTTTTTAGGGTCTCCAAGAGTAACTAACAGTTAATAGAATTTATCATTTAATATTCGCAATACATTTTTAATCGTTTGACTTTGAGGGTAGCTGATGAAGGTTATATATATGTACTACATAAATTACGTATATACGTGTTTATTATTAATTACAATAATTACTTCATTTTGAGGGGGTGCCAATGAATGTGGTATGCTTTCTACATTATTAAATGTTGTAAATTACATAAGGTTTATAAAATGATTAACGTAATCAACGAAGAGGACATTTGAATGTACAGACAAATTAAGGGTGTAGACCTGGGTTACCCTAACATTTTCGCATCAATCAATTTTTTTTTAATTTGGATCATGGACTAGTTATGTCTAAATACATTATCTGCCAAAGTTTCAAAAAGTTTCACCGTACCGTTTTCTCCATAGCACATTCTAAATGTAGCAATTTTGGGAGTATTCTGGACGCCAGATGGTAATACTAGTTTCGGAATATTCTGATAGATATGCACATTTATTTATTATTGAAAGGGAATATTTGGCTTAAATACACTTGAAATTGTTGTTGTTGAATAAATATGAAATATCTAGCATATCTGAATATCCTGTTTGGAGATAATCACGTGCAAAACAGTGGAAACTGCAAAAAGGGGGATGTCCTGAGGACCACCTTGGTATTAAAAATCGGATTAAAAAAATTCATGTCAATTAATTTCCACCAAAAAATGCTACACTGAAGAATAGACATATAGACACCATTGCACCAAATTATACAAACTTTTACCGTCAGATTTTTAAAATATTTAAATTGATGTTTTTCATGGCAACCAGAAAAAAAATGAAAAATGAAAACTCACACAGACAGCCACCCAGCTGTATTGCTAAATTCCTTTGAATACTTTCCTCCAGTTGTATTCGTTTGATTCTTATTATTCTTTATTTGTCTTATGAGAAGGGGACGGCGGTATAACAGAGAATCCGATAATATTACAATTTTTCCCCAAACATAGCTATCTATTTTTCACTACCGTATAATTTGCTCTATAGTTTCATAATATTTAAGATTCTGATGAATATATTTATGTTTTTGTTTTTTTTTACAAACCCTTGACATTCAATAGAAGAAGGTTGTCACACAAATTGTGTTACATTTCTGGCATTGTTGATATTTCGATGAACATTTTTTCTGGAAAGAGATATTTCAATGATATTATGTGGGCATATAATAATAACACACTGCCTGACACTGGCATAAGCAACAATAAGATATTAAAATACAAGGAGCACAGCTATGGAAAGGTAAAAGGAAAAGGAGTCATAATTTTTAACTGTCCAATTCCAATGTAAACAATCATTATCACCAAGAAGCTTGGAATTGAGGTGGATTTTTCAAACGCACAGATGATCATATATTTCAGAAGACACTGAAAATAGAGTTATCCCCCATAGCCCAGATCTACACCCTTAAACGGGTATATTATAAACTGTATATGCAATATTTATACTACGGTTTTACCGGCTAAACTGTTACACAATCGAACGGAAAGCACCTGCATATGGAGTTTGCATATCTCAGTTGATACGTGTGGTACCTATGATGATTTCCTTGATAGAGAGTTGCTGCTAATAAGGCAACTACTTAACGAAGGGTTCCTACTGGTTAAATTGAAGTCATGAATTCGAAAGTTTTACGGTTGCCACCTAAGTTGGATGACCGTTTTGGAATAGCTGTGTGACAAATGACCAAGATTATGTTCCATTCATCGTAAGCATGTCCCAGTTCTTTTCTCCTTCATTACTTATCACTGGGTTTGTAGCTAGATTGACATGACGGGTGCCACTAGTGGGCTAGGAACTGCTTCCCCTCTCGGAATATCTGAGTGCAACCCCGGTTTTAGTGGTATTCATGTAGCTCTATCTTTAGCATTGTGTGCATGATTTGTAGATCGTTGTCTGTTCTTTTATCCTTTTTGTTTTGGCCATTGTGTTGTGTCCTTCTTTGATTCACGAATTTTGATTACCCCTTTAATATCTTGAAACTCTTCTGTAACCGTTTAACTCGGTAACCCGTTGTATAAATGATTCAATATAGTATTTGCTTTACAAAATGACAAGACATTTAGCCCCATTCGAGGTTAAGATTGGTTGAGCAGGATATAAAAATGTAAAAAGAAAAACGACGTTGGACGATTACTTTAGGCTTAGGCTTTAGTCAGGTGAGTATGAAATGAAAACAAAAACACAGAGTTCTCAACCAATTATTTACAAGACCAAATGACAGGCTAAGACAACTGGGTGAGTGATTGTTGTGAAACGCCAACTCAGTAATTTTGTCAGCTATATCAATTCGAGGGCACGTTAATTTTCAATGAAATCATGAGGAGGTCGCTTTGCTGTAGCCAAACTGGCTTGGATGGATTTAAATAGTGCAATCTTATTGAAACAGGAATTTATGGGTAGACATGTCGCTCCACTCGGACATAATATTCTGATTCCGATCCAACTTGTCATTCCTCTTACACTTTAATGTTGCATGGGAATCGGAGAAGCAACACATACTAATACTATATAGTTTTTCGTTTGTAACACCTATGCAGTTTCTCTTAGTTGACACGATATTCCAAAGCTTCTGACTTATATCGGGATGTCATTGACAGATAATTGCTGATAATATGGAAGTTACTGAAGGTTTCTGGTGGTTAGGTTGAAATAATATCTTCGAAAGTTTTACGGTCGCCATCTTGACATAGTTAACCCGTACGGATTATCTGTTTCGTAGTCACAATTCAGTCCTCCTTTAATCTTTCATGAATTCTTACAAAATTTGCAACAAGAGGAACATTGTGGTTACTGGTAGTGGAACAGCATTTGCTAACACTTCCGGAATACCAGGATTCACCCCCAGATGTTGGCAGTGTTCGTGTTCTTCATTTTGTCCAATTATATGTTTTCGAATTATTTGCTCCGTGTTGTGAGGTCTGCTACGATTTAAGCTTAAAACAATATTCGTTTCGTCTTTACTTCTATTTGATTGACAAGGAGTTCCTTGATTGATTGTTGCTTAACTTCCAACGGTATACATTTCGTACATAGTCAGGACAACATAAGGCGTTAAACTTTTATACGCACTACTTCTATTTATTAACGTCGTGAAAACAATTGTCATATCATATGATGTTCAGTTGGTGTAATAGTAGCATAACCCAAGCCACGAGTGGATAAGTTACTGATTACCATTCCGGAGCACATGAGTTCATCACCGGGCGTTACGTGTGGTTCATGTTGCTTTAACTCTAGTTCACTTTATAGTGTTTTGCTTCTTCAAACTATCCCTATAGTTGCATCATTGGTACACAGTGTGACAAGTTAGAGTTTCTCTCTGTGGTATCATAGGAAAGAAATCGACAACCGATTAATTTCCGTAAATAGTATAAAGGTCAAGTATATACTTTTCTTACATATTTGTACAAACTGACACATCGATAGTACTTGAAAGTTCAATCTCCTCAAAAATAATAGATTACATGACCATAATGATTAACATTATAATTTACTATTGATCAACTGATGAATACTTTATCTTTATAGAGATTTAATGCAGAACAACCGAACACAACACAATCCTATTTTTTTCAATGTTTTTGATCATTTGTTGATGTAGAACTATTTCCAGTCCGTGTTTACTCCTAAGTGAATATCCTGTCAGCTTTTGAAACAAACCTGTCTATTGCCTTTTGTCTTAAGTATACGATTTGAAGAAATATAGAAGGAAAAAAATGTGACTTTATCATGTTCATTGATGTACACTAGTTAAAACCTTCTTTTGCATGGAATCAGTGTGACTTCTACACGACAAACCAAATAGGTACATACTGGTATTTACACACTAATTAGGATGCATTATGTAATTACTGATATCATAATACATCACTAAAGACAGTTCATGTTTTGTAATATCATGCATAGTAATATATTTCATTGAAAAATGGAATATAATTATTTTGTAATATCATGCATAATAATACATTTCATTGAAAAAGGGAACATAATTTAATGGTACCATTGATGTTTATCTATAACATGCTTTACTGGGTTGTATGTTTTAATTGACACATGTCTACATAGATGATGTTTTATGGACAGTAATGTTGTAGACAAGGCAGATATTTTTTCTGTGTAATACTGTATTACTATCTATAATGAGATGATTACTAGGAATGTGAATTACGGAGACTAAGCAAACACTACTTACCAAAGATCATAAAAAAAATAAACAAATACTACTTACCAAAGATAATTAAAAATACCAAGAGCGGTAGAGATGATAAAGACATTGTAAAATAATTAAGATAATTCCTTGTAACCAACCGGTAACTTCCTAGTTTAGACGCCATTTTAAATATGACCATGCACATGTGGTCATCAACAATATTCAGTTTATATATATATATATATATACGTCTGAAAATTAAACCAAACAGTGTTAGAATTAGATTTTCAAGCTGTTAAATTTTTGTTCTTCCCTCGACGGGATTTGAACTCATACCATTGATACACTGCAGCACCATTCGCTTAGCCTTAGGTCCAGCACCCTAGACCACTCGACTACATCCACTCCTTAAAAAAAGAGCTTCAACAGTCGTAGTGTTACCTTGTCTCGTAAGGTTTTAATCTAGGGATAGACGTAAGACATGTGTATAAGCGTGTGTAGATGGTATATATATGCTTAATATTATAATTTGACAGCAATCTAACTCAGCAATTTGTAATATATTGCATAGGATAATGAATGAATTCATTATACAATCACGGAAAATAAAGTATATTATACAAACGTCTAAGCAAGTGACAACCATACAATATATCTGTCCCACTGGATCTCAAAGTTACTAAGGATACTAGGTTAATACTAAATATTAAATATACGTCTGAAAATTAAACCAAACAGTGTTAGAATTAGATTTTGAAGCTGTCAAATTTTTGTTCTTCCCTCGACGGGATTTGAACTCACACCATTGATACACTGCAGCACCATTCGCTTAGCCTTACGTCCAGCGCCCTAGACCTATATATATATATATATAGTTCATAGATGTAAATGAGTAGGCACATCATATAAACAGGATCTTAATTTGATATTTACAATACTTGTTTTAGTTTATTTCACAGGAATCGATAACAATGATTGAACTTTATGGTAAAAACTCTTATAAATATATAGCAAGTGACAACTGTAAAGTTTACACTGTTACCCGATATAATCGATATAAATATAGCGGGCGTGACCGGGTTATCGAGGGCCCTGGATATAAGACTAAGTGATTGGTGCTGTGCATATAGTGTATCACAGGTGTGATTTTGTGAGTTTGAATCCCGTCGACGGAGTGCAATAACATTCTCAATTCAAAATTATTATTCTAATACTGTTTGGTTTAATTTTCAGACTTCATAATCTCCCCCACAAAGTCATAGAACTGATAAAGGTTTCCCTATGTGCTATTTTATAGTAATGGGACCTTATTAATACGAAATAGTACATTAATGCTACGAAGACATATTCTTACTTTGATCAAATCTCGTGACATTTCTAGGCAATGTAGAGATTTATCAAAGTAAGAACTTTGATTTTGACGAGTTTTACATTCCCATTTCTAGAGTTATGCAACTTGATTTGTTCAAATGTTTTAAAGATTGTTGAATTAGTTGAGGAACGTGCATATCGGTTTCTCATTGCGCAGTCGTTTATTTTAAATTAGAATGATTTGATCACCAAGACGACACACTAAAGCTAAACTTGGAAAGAATGTTTTTGGGTTGTACTCTACAAAGATGTTTTAATCGGAATCCACTACAGAAGCAAGAAAATCCAAATGCTTGACGAGGGGGATGTGTTGTTCTTTTTTATTTGCTTTTCCTTACTTTTTTAATGTCAATATTGGATCACATAAGTAAGCCTATCAAAAAAGACCATAGTCTTCTAATAAATAGACAATGCATGACAATAGTTTGCGTCACTGATATATCTTCATCTCATGATACTACTGTTCACGATTTTACAAAAAGTTCAAAGACACATATCAGCCATAACACTTATTGAGTATGAGAGCGATCTCAAACTTGAAATATCATTCAATTATTGATTCAAAGAGATCATAGTTTTACTATTGTAAAGATATATACCAGCGAAACGAATTAATATATATTTTTCTAAGGTTGTGTTCGAAACTCTTGAATGATATGTATTATATCATATTGAAATTTGTCTTACCTATAATATGTTTAGTAAGTAAAAATAAAGTTAACGATATCAAAGAGACAGTAATTCATAGAAGGACAAACAAGACATTCTAACATGACCTCCTTCTTTCACTTTGTTAACAAACGAGAGAGTTATCCATTCGGTATAATCTCATTAGCACATGCGCCGGTGAATGTGACCGACTTTTCCATTGGCAGCTTAAATTGTAACCCGAATATTGCCGATAGAGGGCGTAGTATTATTCGAGTTACATAAATTGTGTGCAACATTTTCCGCAAGCGTAAATATAAAGTACCGTCTTCCAATCAAACTATATTACCGTATTTGTACTCTTAGACATAAATAAATCATGGAAGCCAGAATGGGCTTTTAGTTTTAACATGAATTGGAAGATACTGGTAAATGTTATCCCTCGCTTCTGGATCGGGCTAAACTACTAATCTCACCAATCCATTTTCAAACTCCCAACACATTCTGGCTTCCATGATTTATTTCTTAAATAACAAATGAAAAAGAAGTTAAACACAGGCAAAACTCTACAAAACTCTACATAACAACAAAAGATTGAGCAACACGAATCCCACAATAACCAAATGATGAGCTCGGATGTTACTCTATTATTACTCGATGATAATACTCAAATGAATAAATGACGTGGCTGTGATTACGACAAACGTACATATCCGTGGTCATTCCTGGCACAAATATTCCATATCGGGTAATCTAGTCATGATGGCGACCGTACAACTTCCGATGTGACAACTTTAGCTTTGCAAATATGAACCCATGGTGCAGTAGCATCTTACATGTATTTAGCAGCGATTCTCTATCAAAGAAATCATGATATGAATCTCAAGCTCTGGATATATCGTATCAATTGAGATATATATGTTTCATGTACTTTTGCTGCTAGAATGTTGTCACATATAAATGGAACGTCCACAATGTTGAAATTGAAATAATCTCTTTTGACGTATAGCTTAGTTCTTAGTCGACTCTCATCTCTTTTTGTCAATGGCATAAATCCTATCAGCATAGTTACTAAGCTTATAAAACAGCTTCGGTGGTGCTCGTCTCCAGTGTGGGAGATCGTGGGTTCGAGTCCTGATGGGGTCAAACCAAAGAGTATGACAAGTGCATTTGCTATTTCTCAGCTAAACATACAGCATTAAGGAGCTGGGATAATGTTTCCGAGTGGGAAGACATGTCTTTCATTGGACTGTTGTATCACTATGGAAACCAAATAAAGTAGTAAACTAGTACAGAGCATTCATCATCATCATCTCATCGACAATTAACTTGTTATCTCCATGAGATAGCTGTAAAATTGCTGAGTTGGCGTTAAACAACAATCAATTTCCCACCAAACATATAGTTCTTTAATGAAATGACATGTTTTTCCTTTGTGATATGATAATATATGCAAAGTGTGAATTCATTAAGGAGAGTTGCAAGATACCAAAGGGGTAATCAAAATGTTTTATTAGACCACAACCAAATAAGTCTGCAATTATTTAGGATACCAAAATAGTGCATAGAACCACACATTTTAGACACTTTATTATAACATATATGTATTCAAAACATGTAAATATATTATAGATATGGGGACCTTCGTGGTCATGATAGTATGGTAGTTGGATTTACTACTACATATGCAATCAGTGCCTATCAACACTGATGTTGTGAGTTCTAATCACGATCAGGGTGAAGTGTACAACATTATGTGATAAAGTTTGTCAGTGACTTGCGACAGGTTGGTGGTTTTCTCCGGGTCCTTCGGTTTCCTCCACCAATAAAACTTGCCCCGATATAACCAAACATTTTGTTGAAAGTGGCGTCAAACGCCATCAAACAAACAAACCAACAAACATATAAATATATTATTTGCTTTACTACAATAGAACGGATGAGACTGGTAAATAATCTAAAACTTAAATCGCCAGCACTCAGTTGAAAAAATACATACACACGAGTAGCATTTGTATTATGCACACGCGATATCTTTAAAGCATCCAGGTCCACGACATCAACTGAATCACGCATTCGCATCGGTGGTTTAATGCTTAACGTGTTTTCCTAGAGTGTGGCAGATCGTAAGTTTGAGCCAAGACTCCTGCAATTCTCCGCTGAGAACACAACGGTAAGGAATACGCGCACAACGGAATGCAGGCCTCTGAACCTGGATAATGTGCTTGGGTGGAGCGACATATCTACCATCCGACTGCAAACGCAGTTGTGTTTACCATATAATTAAATACGTTTTTGTAGGAGCTTATCAATGTGTACACTCGACCAAGTCACACACAAACTAAATATTGTCCAAAGGACCGTATATAAATTGTGTGCCCGAAAAGTCGAGTACATTGGAGGTCAATAAACTTATCGTATTTGATTCTATTAAGTCTGTTTAAGCTTAAGAGTAACACTAACATCATTGTCAGCCCTTTTAATCACGATGTTAAATATTCAGTCATTTTGTTTCTGGTGATAACTTTAACAAACATTTGCTACAGATAAAACTATAATAATCTTTCAATTAAAGTCAGTAGAGCAGAAAACTTACATCTTGAATGATTTACTTCTGATTTGAAGATTATCAAATGTTTAAATATGCCAGGTTACATGTGTTTCTAGTCCATTGTGTGGTCTGTTAACTTTAGTGACGTTGTAAACTTGTCTATGACGTCAACATTAAAATTGTCTAACAGTTTCAAACTTTTATATTTCATTTTGCTTATTTCTTGTTTGTTGTTTTTGGTTGATCCACTCCTGTCTTAGTGCTTTCAAAACTAATAAAAATACACGTTAGTAGAATGGCATTATCCATGTCTAAACTTGTTTTAAAGTTTACTCTTTCGTCCAATGGAATACTAAATTAAAGAAACCGCAATATTCAAATCAAAATGGAATTATCTACTACAAAATGAACATATATACGTTTATTCATAGATAAACTAGAATCCAGAGTACGAACATATAGACAAACAAACAAAGATAACATTACCTCAATATATTATTATAACACTTAAGTATTAACCACAAAAACATCTTTTTTTTTTCATTTTGCAACAATGGGCTTAAAGCTATAGCAATTTTTTTTTAATTTAAATTCATGTTTCTAAGAAATTGAAAACTGCAATGACAATATCACATTGTTGGAAAGGTCATAAAAATCAATAGAACAAATCGTGGAAAGAGGAAAAATTAATACACTTATAACTACTTGAAGGTAACACTAAATTAATACACTTATAACTACTTGAAGGTAACACTAAACTAATACACTTATAACTCCTTGAAGGTAACACTAAATTAATACACTTATAACTACTTGAAGGTAACACTAAATTAATACACGTATAACTACTTGAAGGTAGCACTAAATTAATACACTTATAACTACTTGAAGGTAACACTAAATTAATACACTTATAACTACTTGAAGGTAACACTAAACTAATACACTTATAACTACTTGAAGGTAACACTAAATTAATACACTTATAACTACTTGAAGGTAACACTAAATTCAGATAGAATACGTATTACGAAAATTACATAACATCATTATATTCAACTTTTTTTTACTGCCGTTACTATGTTTATAAAATAACAACTAGAACATCATTGCTGGTTTTTTAGATAAATCAAACCACAAAAATAGAAGCAAGGAATTACAAAAAGTGAGCTGGTTTCCTGTTTTGATATATACAGATTTTGCTTAGGTGTTCAATAGTCAGACATTTCGTTTCCGGTGCTATTCATAAGCAAACACTTGTTTCAGATAAAACTATAATAATCTTTCAATCAAAGTCAGGTGAGCAGAAAAGTTACATTTTGTATTATTTAATTCTGATTTGAAGAATATCAAATGTTTAAAGATGCCATGATACATGTGTGTCTATTCCATTGTGCAGTATGTTTACTTGAGTTACATTGTAAATTTGTTTATCGCGTCAACATTAGCCTTGTCTAAGACTTTCACAGTAATTCATTCTGCTTATTTCTTGTTTGTTTGATTGTTTATTTAGAGATCAACAAGAACCCAGCCTACGACCATACTAACAAGCACATAAAGGTAAAGTTTCCTTTATACATTTATCATAAGTTATTATAGTAACTTAAGTATTAACCACAACAGCATCTTTTTTTTTTCATTTTACAGCAATGAGCTTAAAACAATAGCTTTTTTTTTTATTTGTTTATCACGGAAACATTTGTTTTGTCTAAGACTTTCAAACTTTCACAGTAATTCATTCTGCTTATTTCTTGTTTGTTTGATTGTTTTTTTTATCCAATCTCGATTCCTTGCTTTCAAAAATAATAAAAATACACGTTGGCAGAATGGTATTATCCATGTGTAAATTTTATGTTTGCTGTTCCGTCCACTGCAATGCAAAGAAATAGCAATATTCAAATCAAAATGGAATTATCACTTTTTATCTACTACAAAATGTTCATCTATAGGTTAATTCAGAGGTACTCTAGAATCCAGCGTACAACTATACCGACAAACATATAAAGGTAAAGTTTCCTTGATAAATTTATCATAAGCTACTATAGCAACATAAGTATTAACCACAACAACATTTGGCTTCATTTTAAACAATCAACCTTAAACCAATAAGAACAATTTAAATTTAATGTTTATCTTTTTACGAATTTGAAAACTGAGATAAAATACCACATTGTTGGAAAGGTTCTAACATACAATAGAAAAACATCATAGAAGGGAGCAAGATCAATATACTTATTACTACTTGGAGGTAACACTAAATTCAGGTTCAATACGTTTTACAACAATTACATAACATCATTACATTCAACGGTTTTTCACTGTCGATACTATGTTTATAAAATAACAACTAGAACATTATTGCTGGTTTTTAAGATAAACCAAACCACAAAAGTGGACATAAGGAAGTACAACAAGTGTGGGTTTCCCGTCTTAATAATTACAGGCTTTGTTTAAGTGTTTCACAATAATCAGCATTAAATATACAACATAAACAAACTCAACAAAATCAACAAAAACATGCTAAATATGTATTAAATATCCAATATAAACAACCGCAACTAAATACAAAAATAACATGTTAAATCTGCATTAAATATTCAATATAAACAAATTCACCAAAATATGCAAAACATGTACTATCTCACAAACAAACATAAAAAATATATTTATAGCAAATATATTATCAATTATACAAACAATTTAATTAGTGCGCATTCCTTATACGATCTAATACATCAACCGAGAGCACCTTTGCATACTACACATTTTAGCTGCATTGGCACTTAGAAAAAATAAGTGTAATAAAAACGTTTGTTTGTGAGTGCTGATTTATAAATATGTGTTGATTTTTCATTATGCAAGTGGTAAGCTATAACATTTCACTATAATAACCTCCCCCCCCCGGCCACTCTTGTATTATTCATAGCTAAGCTAGAGGAAAAGGAAAAAACGAAATAATGATAACGCACAGTTTATTTTCCTCTGGAAAAAACATAAATTTGCTCATACAAGTAGAATTTAGAAGAAAAAGAGATTATATTCTCCAAAGGGTTATACAAACCAAAAAAGAGCGATAACATAGAGTATTAATTTATATACAAGAATAGGTAAGTTAAATTTCGATATGTCGGGTGCATTATTTTGCACAGTTAGGTTCAATAATATTAATATTAAACTTTACAAGAAATATACAACATGTATGTCCATTACAGAACTAACGATATATCATTATGTTAAACAATCTGTCTTGAAATTAAATAAACCACAACAATAAAATAGTTTTCTGAATGATGGTTTTCAAAAAAAAGATTTTCGAGATCTCATATAATCAGCTAGAATATCTAATTTTCTGTGACAAATGTCTATTGAATCGGAACGAAGTATATCCTTCTCGTTTGTGTATTCTTACAAGTTATTTCTACAAATTTCGGGTACAGTGTTTTCACCGTTAATGCAAAACAAATGCTTCAAAACTTTCATTAATACTTCATTAAGACCTTCGTTACATGAGTTAGTATAGTATATATTTAGAATATCAAAAAAATTATGTTAAACAGTGTATTAAATCTACAAACATAATCATATATGTAATATGTAAAACCCTATTATTAAAACAAATTGTTTAAAAACGGAATATTTGTCAGTCAAAATTCGGTCTTCTTGGAATGTCTGTATAAAGGAGGTTTATTTATATATAAATTTACTATCAACCTGTCCTGAAGTCATACAAACATTTTAGACTACGTCTACGGCACAGGTAGACGTAGACCTTGAAACGACGAGTTGCCCTAGACTACGGGTCGATGTTTATGAACATATAGTCCGAATGTACAGAGATCGAGTTGTCCCTTATTCATTTCCATCAGTTTATCAATTGTATTATCAAGATCAAAGATCTGTCAACAATCAGAAATATTAGTTCCGTTAATACTCATATGCGGAACAAACATCGGGATTTTGTATTTCGGAACTCGGCCATTAAAAATGTCAGATTTATTCACACGGGTCATCAATTTGCATCTGCATGTCAATATATCCTTCTTCTTTAGGATCTGAGAAAGTAGGTTGTATAGTATATCAAATAAATAGTTAATAAATCACTATATTTGTTCAGAAAGCAAACACTGAGACCGACAACTCTATCATAATATCAATTGTCACACTTAACAATATATACCACATTCTAATGTAGTTGTTTAATATTCCTGGTTTGTGATTGGACAATGTTGTAATTTTCACTGCATCAATTCCACGGTTGAAATATCATCATATATTTTTAAAATTAGGGGTTCATCTGGAAGGAGCCGCCTTCCTGAAAACGTGAAATCTTAAATGTTACATTTATTGAACAAAAAGACGGGTGTATTATCATATATTTTGGTAAGCCATGTGACGATTTCGCAGAACGAGATGGCCTATCAAAATATATAATGGTGCACGAGTAATTTTGTTCAATAAGGGACTTGTATCATGCGACGTTAATCAAAGTATGTAAGTGTTATGATGCTATCTTGTATATTTTGGTATCGAAGATACTGTATGATGAGACGTCATCTAGCTCCACCTCCTCTCTGGGTATCATGCGATATTGTACGGCTGTTGACAATAGAAAAGAGGGGAAAACATGATACAAGTCATATATATTAAACAACCACATTAGAATGATTGAATGGTCAAAAATATACGTTTACTGGCTCCATGAACGAGTCGCCAGTAATCTCACTTTGCAACCATCACATCTCCAATTGACGCTGTGAACTTTTCAAATACAATACATTTATCTCTCAATTAGCTGAAGTATATTTTTGTCAAATAGAAATAAAATAAAAAAAATAATACAATCACTGAACGCTATGGTAAATGTAACAATCAAATGAAATTTAGCATGAAAGTTGGATTTAAAACTACCTTTGTAATCAGTGCCTATCACCACTAAAATTGAGCGTTCAAATCCAGCCAATGGCGAGGTGTAGTCGATAAAACGTTATATGACTACGTTGGCAATTACTTACGCCAGGTCGGTGGTTTCCTCCGCCAATAAATCGGACCTCCACGATAACTCAAATATTGTTGAATATAGGGTTATGCGCATTTTGATTGGACGCAACCACCCACAGCTGCATCGAATAGAAAAATAAACCGTGAGGACCCAACATTCCGACTTAATCTGCCAAGGGTTGAGGGAAGAGGAGCGGATCGTAGCCCTTTGCTAGCGAAGATGAACTAGTTCCTGCTTCTTATAATGCACCCTCCATTCATAATAACTTATTAAGTGGATACAATTGCTGTCCATAGTAAGGTTGAAGATACCCAAGGAGTCATCAGACGTATGTATATTGTTGTATCGAACACTTACGATTGGTTCTAATGAACACTTATTCAATTGTTTCATTTTATATCCACCATTTAATTTCTGTCCCATATGCCATTTTATAGCAATGTATTTTTCATGATGTTCTCCATCATTATGGGGTGCGTGTTGCTCGATCTTTATTTTTCTGTGTAATGCTTTGTAGATATTTGTTCCTCCTTTTGCTCTTTTTTTTCTTGGCCATTATATTATCATTGTAGTACTCGAAATTACGGTTCTCACTCCCTTTAGATATCCTTAAGCTCTCATACAGAGATATGATGGTAAGCTATATTCTATAATAGTCGTTTCATATATATGCTAGAATATTTGTTGTATATTTAAAATGGAGCGTATTAGTATAGCCTTAAAATGAATATTTGTATGTACTTAAAACGACAATTAAGCGTGTTTTTAGCATACTTAGATCGTATGTTTGGTTAATCATGTGTTTATATATTTTATGTATTGAATCCTAGTACATTTAAATATATCTAATTTAGTGTACATTGTGCGTGATTGGAATAACGCTCATGATAAAATAACAATTACAATCTTAAGAGCTAGTAAACCAAAAAGCCTAAACTGTATAGTGGAATGTAATATGTAATGCTTGCTGCTTTGCATAGGTAGGATAGGAAGGGCTGTTAATGTTGTTTTTATAAAGAATTAGTACATGTGTTGTTAGTGTTACCTTGTATGATGGGCTATAACCTGTGTTGTTAGTGTTACTGGTGGCATTGGGCAAAGAAGACTACATTATCCGCTATGTAACTGTGTACTCTTTTTTCAAATAAAAGTAAGACTACAAATATATCATACCTTGCCCACTTGATAAATCACCATAGGTATTTGGAGGGTCCTTTATGCCCAGCATTTCGTATGTCGGTAAAGATCTATAATACATATATATATTGGATATAGTCATCTACCGTAAAACACAGACAGAAAACAAATGGAGATGAGTGGTCACATTTACCCTTTCAATGAGAAACAAACAATTAGGAGAAACCGATTTAATGGTCAATGATATACCATTGTGTTCATCAACTAGTGATATCTAAAAAACAAGAAGTATTACATTAATCATGACATAATGTTAAGTAGTCCTTTTTTAACATTGAAAATGCAAGATTACCTTTAGCTATAATGCAAGCTCCGTTTTCTCACAGATTCCGTAAACACCAAGTAATTTGCTATACTGCATTTAAGCTATAAACTCAAAATCAATTTATGTTTGCTTGAATCATATAAAAACGTACATATCGAATGAAGTGGGAACGACACATTCCTGGAATAACCATCACCAGGTAAAGCCAAATAATAAAAAAAAATAACTGGAGAGCAAAATAATTCTCAAAATATTCGAGAGCATGTTTTCTTAGATGCGAACATTTAAACTTCTTTTTTTTTACATTAGTTAATTGTGTAGACCTGGGAAACCTCAAAATATCCCCATTGTTAATTTGTTCTTAAATTGCATCATTGAATGTTTTTTATGTCTGAATACATTATCTGCCAAAATTTCAAGAACTTTCAATGTGCATTTTGTCCATACCACATCCTAAATATAGCAATTTTGGGAGTATTATTGTCCCCAGATGGGAATACTAGTTTCTGAAGCTTCTAATAGATACACGCATTTATGTCTGGTTGAAAGGGAATGCTTTCGTTTTAATACAATTGAGAGTGTTATTTTTGAATAATTGTGAAATATCTTGCACCTATGAATGTCTCATTTGGAGATAATCATGTGCAAAGCAGTTGAAATTGGAAAAAAGGAGATGACCTAAGATGCCACCCGGTATTAAAAACTGATTTAAAAAAATCCTGTCATTAATTTCCATCACAGTAAAGAATATACCTATAGACATCATTGCACCAAATTTTAGAAAATTTTACTCTCGGATTTTTAAGATATTTAAAATTATGTTTTTCATGGATGACACCCAGAAAAAAATTAATTTGTCGAGGAAAGTTATTACACACTCATCCTTTGCTGTTTTTCTTTTATTTGTCAGATAAAAAAAACTAGTTACCAATAGCAAAAAGCTTTTGAATTCTATTATTTGACATAATGGACGTCCAAATTAACAAATTACTGCAATTATCTTTTTTATTTTCAGATCGGTTGGGAAGAGGGAGGGTGGTTTGAGGTTGACTCTACTAGATTAATTCATTACAAAGAAAAGACAGACATCCACCCAACTGCATTGTTAAATTCCTTCAAATTTTGTGCGCCAGTTGTATTCATTTGATTCTGGTCATTATTTTGTTGTTTGATGTAAAGATTGTTTGAGAGGGGGGAGGGCAGAGATGATCATAAATTACAATTGTTCCCCCAAACATAGCTTTTCATTTTTTTTACTACCAGTAAATTAATTTACACCTTGGTATATCAATCTTTGAACAGTTACTTTTTCTCTGTTTTCTGTAATATGAATCTTTCTCAAATTATCACCAATCATATTATAGGAATATAGGTTATTATAAAGGAATTTATACAGTTGATAATTTGCAAACTGAAAAAGATGTAAAATTTGAGAGTGAGATGGTGTGTTCACACAATGCATAAATTCCTTGAAAATAGCCATTTTTATTTATAGATGTATAAAAAATTCAGCTGAAATGATCTTGACCAACGAAATTGAGCATTATATGCCACAGTGGAATTATATTAAAATTAGCCAAAACCAAAAATAAGATGATTTATGTTCATGTTCTGTAGTGACATGAGTGTTACTATTAGTCACAGACTGTCATGAACTTCTAAAGAATAATACAACATTCAAAATATAACAATGTATAAAATGACCACAATGTAAACATATCCTGTTTACCCTCCTGACAGTTTCGGGTTACCTAATAATTATGTAAAGTTCAAAGCGGTACAAACATGTTCATTGGGCAATGACAATGTTTTTCGTGAGACATACATCATGCATTTTCAATCTAACTTCTAAAAACACTACATTTATTCCAACTTGACATTTTTCATACAAATATATTTTAGCATTAAGTTTTTCAATGTGACCCTTTTATTTTCATATATCATCAGCAGGGTTAAGCGATTTCCTGACGAATAAAGCAATGTACTATAGTTTCAAAATATCTAAGATTCTGGTGTATATATTTGATATTTTTTATTTGACAAACACTTGAAATTCATTGGTAAAAAAGGTGTTAACTCCTGACATTTTTAACAACATATATCGATGGCAATTTTTTCTTGAAAGAGATATTTCAATGATATCTTGTTGGCACAAGCATATAGTAATAACACACTTTTATTAGCAGCATTATTATATAAAAAGACGAGGAACACAGCTATTGAAAGGTAAAAGGAAAAGGGGTATTTTTTAAACTGCCCATATCAAATGTAAACAATCTGTGTTGCCAAGAAACTTGAACTTGCGGTGGGATTTTCGAAGGAACAGACGACCAGATATTTGAGAAGACAATGAAAATAGAATTGTATCCCATATCGCTGGCCTACACCCTAAACAAGAATGTGCTTAGCAAAGTAAGACAATTTACTATTTGAACATATCGCTTTGTTTTTTTAAAACAATGATAGTACATGTTCTGATGAATTTGTTTTTGACATTCAAGTTATATTTGTATTATTAACTATAAATTGCTTTACAATTGAAATTGTTGTATATTTAACGACGAGTTTCACATGTGGAGCAGGAACAGTTAAC
>MJUT01051488.1:233921-288057 GCA_002080005.1 Gigantidas platifrons
ATTAATGCGTTTACACTTTAATATATATTACTTAATATAATATTGCATTACCCTGACAAATGTGCATCATGGCCTCTATTTGACAAACCTGAAAAAAATTAATGACAAAATAGCATCTTGTTGAGTGATGAAGGTTATTCCAGAAAGGCGTCGTGTGCACTCAATTCGATATCTACATTTTTTTTACATAGGCTTAATACTTACCAATGACTACAAATTATCATGAAATTATGTAATATTTACAATACTGTTCACATATCATTATTCTTGAAATTTGAAAAATAAAGATTAATTCAATGCTTATTTGTTATGTAATGTTCACCCAAGTATGTGATGTCATGCACTAAAATATACAAGAAGACACTACAATGATAATACAAACTTAGATATATAATACAGTGCACATTACTCGTTTATGAAATAACCTTCATCAGGTAAGCTCAAAGTATAAATATTAAAAAGTCAAATAATTTAAAAGTCTAATGTCACTTTATATTTTTACTTCTTTATAACTGATTTTAATATGGAGATGTATCTTTATCTTAGACCATGCTCCGCTTTGTATCATTAAGTTCGTGTTAATGAGAAGCTATATCACTGTGATAGTCAATAATTTTACCTAAAATACTGTCTTTCCGGAAAATAATAAAAAAAAACAGAAACGTGTTAGCTCGGGAAAGGGATACTGTGCTCCGAATGGACAATCAGGCAGCATAATGAATAAGTCTTTCTCGACGTTCTGGATTAAAGCTGGAACGTTGCTCACTTTCTGTTCTACAAAGACTACTAATTCAGGCAATCACTTGAATGTGATTTGAACAAATTGGTATGCACTGTCTACGATTACTGCAGGTAGTGCTGGTAGAAAGTATTTGATCATTCGTAAATTGTCTTTGCATGGTTTACATGAAATATCGTCACGTGTTGTCACAATATGTAATGATATATGTCACATTTGCACTTTGTTATTTATACTTAATGTTGCTTGCTTAGTGGAGTATCAACTTCGCATTCTTTGTTTTGACTCGATTTGGGCTCGAAGCTACAATCTATTGCACGCTAACCATTACATCTCGAATGGAGGTTCACATTAAAGGAATGCATTGGGTACCTTCATTTTTCTTACAGAGGAGGGTTACTATAGTGATAATTAACATAATTATAACAGCCAACAGTCCTCCAATAACACCTAAATAGAGACCACTCGTTGATGATTTCGTATTTGCTGAAAAGAAACGACAAACAAAATTTAAAACATGTTCCACGATTAATGTAATATTCCTGTAAACAAATACTTTATATTGAACATGAATAACATGATAATGATTACAAATAATGTGATGTTAAGTTAAAATCACGTGACATCTGTCTATGTGACATTCTTTGTTGTTGATTCTTTCATTATGCTGAACATAAATCAGGTAATTTTGATTACAAATCACGTGACATCTGACGGTGTGATAATTTTTCCTGTTTTTCATTCTACTAAATATAAATCACGTGTTATTGATTACAAATCACGTGACATTTGATCTAAATCATCAACAAATTAACCATAACGGCATTTATATACAATTAACCATCACTTTTAAAAGTTTTATTTTCATATTGTAACAAAATGAGGCTACATTGAATCTTCACTCATATCATACATGTAATTGGTTGGCACATACAATGACGCGGATAATCACATGTTTTTCCAAAGATGTCCATTTTGTACCTAATTTTGTTAAGCTTTAGGGTGGCCCCTTATATTAGCATATCGATTTTATTATCATGCATATTCTGTTGTAATCAATTCGTAAATGTAAAAACTCCTCATGATTATAGGACAGGAGTATATTGTAGTCTGATTAACACCATATGCCAGCTGTAATCTATAACTAACATTGCAGTCAGATTCCTTTACATTTTTGATGTTCAACATAACTGATAAAATCACGCAATTGTATGCGAAACAATAATAAAAATGAAATAATTTCAAATTACCTGAAACATTATTATATGATTTAACACAATTACATGACTCATTACCATTTTTGTAAGTGATATCCTTGCTTGGAAAAATCTAACTTTGTTCAACTTACATTTAGCATTTAAAGTTATGGAGGTATGTAGACCACTAGGAGCAGCCACGTTAACAGCTTTGCAAGTCAACACCTGTCCAAGATCACTCTTTCCTACACTGTATGCCAAGTCAGATTTCACTCTATATGTATCACTATCTTTGTCATGATTAAACCATTCTGTTGCATTAGATGTAACATCCTTCTGTCCCAGTCTCCATTGCAATGTAGCTCTAGGACGACTACCTGTTGCTCTACAGCTTACATCCAGTGGTTTTGTCTCCTCTATGCTAACTTTACATACAGTAATGGATGGCTGCAGTGGTTTCACTGAAATAATACTTAAATGTTCTTACTAACAGAATGACTACCTGTTGTTGTACAGGTTGCATCCAGTACTGCCTACATTTAGAGCAATGGATGATTGGTATGTTCTCATTGATATGATATAAAACATGTTAATGAGTGCGTTACTAACCATTGCTGTACAGAATAAAACCGATGAATTTAGCTCATTTATACCACCAGTATTTCCAGTAATGATTGGATAGAGGGATGCCATATACACGTGTTGCTACTAGCAACACGATTATTTTGGGAATTCTTTGGAATAAATCCACAACTATTCGTTTTAATTTGCATGTTTCACGTCGACGAAAATACTTTATATAGGTCAAGTAATTCTATTCATAGAAAAAAACATTAACAATCAAGATATTTCCTTCTAACGGCCAAGTATCAGGGGTAATCAATGCAGTTGTATATCAAACGTTTTACCCCACAGTGATCATGATTACACTTCATATATATAATTTAGCTATTTCATATAGTTAACAATAAAATATCTAATCAAATATATACTCATATGGGACTAACAACATTTAATAACATATATCTATGTGATTCTACAGTTGAATATCTACATTTAAAACAACATCATAGGTAATAGAAAGCAACGTTCAGATATTTGAATTTGATGAACCCGCAAATAATATTCCGAGAATGTTATCAAACTACAGATAATGTACTTTATAATAAGATTGTTGATATATTTCAATAGTGAGTGACGCTTCGCGACCAAGTAAATACTCTTACAGCTATATTATGCCGACATTAAGTTACATTAATTCATAGTTAACATTCGTAGGAAAATAATAACACAGACACTATACTTTTTTTTCTATAATGATAATTCTATTATTTGTCTCAACTTTAGTGACCTTATATATGTGTAAATCGATAGATGTATAGCTAATTAGCTACTTACAGTATAGAACTATCACTGCTGAATCATTCAATGAATTTTGTTCGTAGACAGGATTACTAGCTTGGCATGTGACTGTCTTTCCATCATAAGATCTACTGATGGTATTGAATGTGTGCTGTGCTGATTGTGTCTGATTGGCTACAGACTGTCCGTCTATTATCAGTACAACATTAGGAACTGGTGTACCTCCTACTGCTTTACATGACACAGTTAGATCCTGACCCTCTGTTCCTGATAATCTGCTAGGTGGTGCAGCATTATCTATGCTTAAACTAGTTGGTGGTACTATAAACAAATAATATATTATCTGACTACGGAATTAAACGTTTTATATCCAGGGATATTGGACATTACGGAATTAAACGTTTTATATCCAGGGATATTGGACAATGAGTGTGCATTTAACATGACTGTTTTATTGGAACTGAATTGTGGGTAACATTTACATATCATTTGCATATCCTTTACATTTCGTTTTATCATTTTCCTGTTCATAAATATATACATAAAATTTGTTTAAATGTCGGATACATTATTGCTGTGATGCTTAGATTAATATTATTTTATTGTAAATATAACAGCAATGGGATTGGATAAAAAGTGATCACAACTTATGTACTGTCCCCTCCCTAAAAGTAATACACATATAATAATGTCAAAAATATAGCACATAAATATAAAAACACAATATAGTGAAATATGGGAAATAAATTGGTGTTGATGTAGACCAGATGACCGACTACTGATTAGAATATTTTTGTTTGTCAAATATATGCTCGAACTTTATTGAATGTTCGTGTATATTAATTTAGTTTCCAAAGAGTAATTTTTCTATATTCTTGTTAGTTTCTTTTAAGTTTCTGAAAAGACAATATCTCTCGTTTTGGTATAATGGACATTCCATTAGATAATACATAGAATCTTCATACGGTGCACCACATTGACATTTGGGGTCATTTGTAATGTTTATGCGATATAAATCAGAATTCAATTAGCTACACTGATGTCGTAATCTAGCATGGAGTATGCTTAATTTTCTGGACCCTTCACCATAATACTCCGGAGATTTAACAGTTTTTTCTTTAATTATAGATCTAAAATATAATATATTTGGGCTATTTCTAATATTTAGATCTAAATTTTTTCATAATGAAACAGTAGATGGTATAAAGGATTCAAAGACATTCTGAGTCTACTTCTAGGTGTTGCATAGTTTTCATTTTTTTGCGGAGATTACGATCACTGATACTAGATACTGTAGGAGGTAGACAATTACACAAGTATTGAGGACATAATTTATTATGCATTTTGTCAAATGTACTGAGGAAGAATTATCCTAGCTAATTTGTGTAATCGATTCCTAGTACGTATTTCTTTTCTAATTTCATAATTAAACCAAGGTTTATCATTTAATCTTATTCTTACTAATTTTGAGGATATTCCTCTCCCAACCATTTCAAGATAATTGTGCGTAAACCTATTAGACATGTCATCTACATCCGTGTATTCATGCAGAAATTGTTCCAATTGGAATTCTAATATTTCATTATTTAGTTTATTAAAGTCTGTTTTTTCATATAGCCAAACTTTTCTCATATACGATCTCTTCAATAAACAAGGTATTTTTTTATATTTATTAAAGTTGCATCATCATCACTTATATCCCTATTGACATTGCTTACTTCAGAGTCTATGACAATATATAAGTTCCTTGTGGGTTCCTTCATTACATTCCTGAGATTAAATTCAGAAATAATTTCTAATAATATGTTGTTGTTTTCACGTAATAAATCAACATTCAAATCACCATTTATGATTATGTTTGATGCATAATTCATAGCTTGTTCTACAGAATATTCAAAGTTCTCCCAAAATGCAGCCACAGACCCAGGTGGTCTGTAAACAGTGCATACTATAATTTTAAAATTTGGAATAATAACTTCATACCAAATTATCTCTCCTGAGGCCAAGTTTAAATCGTATCTAGGTTTCACACAAATATCCTGCGATGTGTATACAAGAACACCTCTCCCAAAACAATTTCTATCTTTCCTTAATATTTGATCAGAAAATCCATCAATTATTATATCATTGTCAACTATATTTGTATCTAAGTGGCTTTCTGTAACACATATTATAGAGGACTCGGAGGCAATATCTTCCACGTAAGATATTTTATTTCGAACACTTCGAGCACTGAGGTGAAATATAGAGAATTCATAATCATGCGGGCCGGGGTTTGGGTGGACGTCGTTGCCAAGAACCAATAACAAGTAGTGCAAATAGTGTAAATTGGATATTAATAGTAAATGGTGAATCGCAATTGCGTGCTATGTATCGACTAAAATTTGAGATATAACCCATTAAACTAAGGAAGTCAATGATGCCAAAGCGAAAAAAATATGGAATATCTTTTAAGCAACGATGAGTAGGCTCTTGCATAAAACATACCTATCGACATTCTGTATATTGTAATATCGCTACCTATTGTCATATAACAAATAATAAATGTACATGATAGTCAGTCGATAGGTTTTGGAAAAAGTTAGTACGATCTGGTCTACAAGAAAATAAGGGGGTATAATTTAAGGAAAGGAATAGAAATGTAAAATAAAAAATGTAAAAGATGTACAAAGATAATGTAGTTGAAAAGGCAACATAGTGCCATATTACATTAGTGATGCAACATATAGCCATTAATCTTTCAAGATGTCAGGAAATACGTTCACTTTGATAATTATTAGGCCTCTTTTTTGGTAACACATGTGTCTTAACTCTTACAGTTCAACAACGAACAACTAACTCTTCTTAAAAATGTCTATGCTGACATTGGCTGGAAACCCAGTGAAAATGTTGGCGAAGTCAAATTGTAGAATAATATTTACAATTTTTACTACACGCTCAGTATATCCATCTTATTCTAAGTCTTGAAGATTTAACGAATATCGTCGTTTCATATGTAAAAAGGGTATTAGACATTATGTTATAAATATACCCGGTGTATCTTCCACGAAAGAAGTACATAATGTGTTTGATAATGTGACGTAGGAAGGAATCAGAGAAATTTAACACAGGACTGGAGATCCAATTTCGAAACCGAATTATAGAACAGCCAAGAAGAACAAAATAGATGCCCGTCCATTGTATAATTCCACCTACCCATGATAATCAACTGTAAATAGAATCTTTGAATTCCTCCATTTACATGTCCCTGACATCTATACTTCTTTATATCTGACACACCAGCATTCAGTATGTGTAATCTGTAATACAGTCCTGTTGATGGCTTCTTAGATGCTAAATATTTAGAATTATCTATAGCATTATCTCTGCTTGCTATTATATCCACACTACTACCATTATACCCATACCAATACAGAATGCTATCAAATCCACATTGTAGAACAGCATCACTACCCTGTACTACATATACTGGAGTAGGATTTGATACACTGTTGGTACAATAGACGTCACCTATACATCAAATACATGCTTTAATAATAATTAAAAATATGAATAGTAAATAAAATGAATTCAATATCTTACATTCATATTGGTGTGATACACTCAATGGACATAAGTATTAACCACCCTAGATTTTACTTTATTTATTTCATATAAAACCACATTTTCAAAATTTGTTATTGTCAAGTCATTTCTAAACAGATTTTGATCATTTTTGCACCAGAAGAAACAGACATATTTAAAGATTATTTGTTTATTTTAACACGATTTTCCGTCAGATTGTCTTTAATTTCTTATGATTTAATGACATTTTTTTTCTGACGTCAAATTTGCTTTATATTTAACTAACATAAAATTGGAAAAATCCACTTGTGTGTTTAAATCCAGAAAACATAAACCATGCAGACAAAAATTACTATCAGATAAACAAATAAAAGTTTAAAAAATCCTGCGTGTTTTGAAATAAATTTCATAAAAATCTGCCCAGAGATAGCCTTAGAATATTATTATTGAAAACAAATGTGGTTTTATATGAAATATATAATAAAAAATCGAGGGTGGCAAATACTACTGTCTATGTACTGTACATTTGACATATTTGTATCTTGCATAATTGAACAGATTTAGAAATGACGTGATGACTTCATCCATATAGTTTAAGTCAATGGCCATTCAGAAATTATATGGAATCTGGAATCATTACAAATGTATGTGAATGCAACATAAGGTTGTAGAATATGGTGGCATTATTAAGAGTGTGTAATACACAAACAAAACACGAAATTAAATACAAAATACTAACAACATGTAAGTGAAAGAACAGAAACAAATACTTCGCAAATAGAATGTAAGTCAAGTATCTTTTCTTCTTAGTAAAATAAAATATTGTTCTTTCTGTTGTTTGCATTTAAAAGAATTTACTGATTAAGTTTCTAATACTAGACTGGAAATTAGAAACAAAACATATATGATATAAAGCAATATTTGTTTATCCATGTAATGTTGTATATATACATATATTTTTTTTCTTTTCCAATAATGAAGAATTCAAAGATTAATATAGTAAATTTAAAACATAGTTATAAAAAGAAATGTCATCAAATAAAATTACACCAACTTACTTGTTTTACAACAAGACGAAACGAGCCGACAGACACACTATCAGCAAAGCGAAAATAACGAAATCTACGAACACACCTTATACTATTTATTATATTACATGTACAGTTATTACGGCTATTCAAGAACAAAAAGACAGAACATATACCCGTTTTTTTATGATTCTACATGTAATTACTTCCAACCAAATACGAAGCGGTAGTACATATATCTTCTTCTTAAGATGTATGTTAATTGCTCCTAACTAAATATAAAAAGGCAGTATATATGCCTACTTTTTTTAAGATTACATGTTAATTATTGCTAACTAGAACCATTAAATCAGATTATCTTTTATTTTATATGACATTCTTACATACATAATAATATAAAGAAGAACTATTTATTAAATGACATGATTGTTGAATATCGCTTGTCACTTTATTTTATACATTTTGTTGCATGTTGTAGCATGAATTATGGACAGTACTGTTGTCGCGCCCTCGGTTTTTATCCCTAAATAAGCATGTTGTCCATATTATTTGCTGGCAGTAACCAGTTGTTTATTGTTATTACCGTTAATAACCAAGACTAAGATTGTCAAAAATACCGAGACCTGTAGAGATGATAGTAACATCGTAAAATGACTATAATACTTCCTTGTTATCTGTCGTTTCAGGTAACTTCCTAATTTATGCACGTCTAGGTTTTCATTTTTAAAATCGAACGTCTATATAGGACATTTAACATTCGTTCAATATATACATGTAAGATGGTGAGACCCAATAAGGGAATTTAATGTATATATACAACATACGTACGATATCGTGCATTATTGGTAAATATAAAATGTATTTGTTCGAGAATCCCGCTCAAGTGTGTCAGGGACCAGCGACAGCTAGGCACTCCGGAGTCTGACCGCAACGATATAACTGAAATACTGTTGCTTCGACACTGACATATTTTAATAGATATATGTGTTTTTGAAATTTACAGTTTCTAAATAATGAAAGTATAATTACAACTACGATTCTCCTCCCTCAGGCAAGGTGACATTAGCCGATTTTGGCTCTCCTATTTTTTTGTTACTATTTTAAGCCTTTGGTTTAATTGATCTCGCAACTTTTAAATTTGTTTCACTTTCCAACATTTCGAGTTTGAACGTACCTGATGAAGGTTGTTCCGGAAACGCGTTGTGCGCACTAAATTTGATATCTACGTTTTGTTAGATATCAGAAGCTTAAACCTAACCATATTTGTGCGAGTTTTATAAACAGGCAGAACTTCGAGTTTTGGGCAAGATTTTCTTACCTTTTTTGTAGCGAATGCAATTTTTTTTTTATAAATTCCGACATTGTGCGTATATTGTGTTTATCCTTCATTATCCTCCATTGTCATCAGCATAAATTGTCTAAAAGGGAAAGATGCAAGTGACCTTGTAAACTTTTTATTGTGTCCTCAGTGACAATCAAGCAAACAATCAAGCACAGAATAATAACATTATGACCAATACGAACCCTACCAGAACACCAGAGATAAATACAGGTACAGTGCGAAGAGTAAGCAGATACATATGATCCAGTTTAATGAAGAAGGATCAGAAGAAATCCTGTATTTCTTCACTATACGGATCTTCCTTTCTTTTTTATGTTAAAGCTTTTGACTGAAATTATGCTATAATTATTGGTTCCCACATATACAGAGAAACAAAAGTATGACACAGTGGATTCAATAATGTGACCAACTATTCACTGAAAATGGTTTATAGCGTGACAAGTTAACTTTTTCACTAAAAATGGTATACCACGTGACAAGTTAAGTTTTCACAAATATAATACAAAGCGTGACAATTTAAATTGTTCACTAAAAATGGTTCACAGCATGACAAGTTAACTTTTTCACTAAAAATGGTAGACCGCGTGACAAGGTAAGTTTACACTGATAAAGATACACAGTATGATAAGTTTAATTTTCTCGCTGATGTATCAGAGGAAATAAATCGACGAACAAATATTTTTTTTTCTATTTCGTATAAGGATAAAGGTTAAGTATATAATTGGTTATGAACATTTATGGTACTTGTACAAACTGGCACATTGACAGTACATGAAAGATGAATACCCTCAAAAACAATAGATTGCATGAATAAATTGATTAAACTGACACGTTATTGTTGCCGAACTAATGAAAAAAAGTTTGAAGATACAAAAGGGGTAATCAGAAATATGTACCTTTAAACAAAATTACTGTAGAACAATCAATCTAAATTTGTTCTTTCAATGTTTTCGATCATTTGTTAGTGAAGAACTAATCGCTGTCTGTATTTATTATGAACTCATTACTTCTACATGCTCGTACTACATGTATCTGATTTTGAAGCACAATTTTCGGTTGCCACTTGTAAGTATATTAATATGAGTAGAGAATTATCAAAATATATAGTGACTTTATCATGTTTATTAATGTACTTCAGTAAAAGCCGTCTTTTTCATGGAATCATTGGAACTTCCACACGGCAAACCAAAAACGCATAGTGATCGTCGTGGTCGTGATCCTGTGGTGGTTAGATTTACAGCTACCTATGCAATACCTATCAACACTAAAGTTGTGAGTGTCAATTCAATCCGGGCGGGGTGTACTTGATACAACCTTATGTGATAAAGTTTGACAGCGACTTGCAGTAGGTCGGTGGTTTTCTCCGGCTTTATCCACCAATAAAACTGATCGCCACGATATAACTTAAATATTGTTGAAAGTGACGTTAAGCACAATAACCCTAAGCCAAATCAGTAAATAGCAGTATTTACTCGCTTCGTCAGATGCACTATGTAATTATTGATACCATAATGCATCACTAAAGACAGTCCATGTTTTGTAATATCACCCATATACATTATATAGAAAGGGAGACATCATTTAATGATATCATTTATGTTTACGAGCTTTGCTTGATTTCATTTTGTTATTGACACATTTCTACATTGGTGATGATTTATGGACATTAATGTAGTAGACAAGAGAGTAATGTTTCCTAAGTAATTATGTATTTCTCTCTTTTCTAAGATAATTACTAGAAATGTTAATTACTGAGAATAAACAAATAATACTGAGCAGAGATCATCAATAATAAACAAACATTACTTACCAGATATCTTCAAAAAATAAACAAATACTACTTATCAAAAACAATCACAAAAATAAACGAATACCACTTACCAAAGACCATCAAAAATAAATACTACTTACCAAAGACCATAACAAAATAAATAAATACTACTTACCAAAGACCATTAAAAGAAATAAACAAATACTACTTATCAAAGATTATCACAAAAACAAATACTACTTACCAAAGATCGTCACAAATAAACAAATACTACTTACCAAAGATCATTAAAAATAAACAAATAATACTTATCGAAGATCATCACACAAATAAACAAATACTACTTATCGAAGACCATCACACAAATAACAAAAATAATACCTACCAAAGACCATCAAAAAATAAACAACTACTACTTACCAAAGATCATCACAAAAAAACAAATACTACTCATCAAAGATTATCAAAAATAAACAAACAATACTTACCGAAGATCATCGAAAATAAACAAATATTACTTATCAAAGATCATCAAAAATAAACGAATAATACTTACCAAAGACCACCACAAAAATAAACAAATACTACTTATCGAAGATCATCTCAAAAATAAACAAATAATACCTACTAAAGACCATCAAAAATTAAACAAATAATACTTACTAAATATCATCACAAAAGTAAACAAATATTACTTATCAAAGATCATCAAAAATAAACAAATACTACTTACCAAAGATCGTCATAAATAAACAAATACGACTTGCCAAAGATCATAAAAAATAAACAAATAATGCTTACCAACGATCATAAAAAAAACAAATTAATATTTACCAAAGACCATCACAAACATGAAAAAAATAATACTTACTAAGGATCATCACGAACATAAATAAATACTACTTGACAAAGATCATTAAAAGAAATAAACAAATACTACTTATCAATGAACGTCACAAAAATAAATAAATAATACTTACCAAAGATCATTAAAAGAAATAAACAAATACTACTTACCAAAGATCGTCAAAAATGTCAAGATCTGTAGAAGTGATAACAACATGTTTAAATGATAACAATACTTCCCTATTTTCTAGTTTATACATCACTTTAAATATTAGCATGTGTATTGAGGTCATTGAAAATATTTAGTTTGTAAACATATATATCAATGTTTTATGCATAGATATCATAATTCAAGTATGCCACATGATTTGGTAAAAAATAATTCAATTACTATATATTGTCTCTTAATACATGTATTTGGACTAAAATAACATTTTTAAAGCACTTTTTCTTATACAATGGTCATAGGAAAAACATGCTGGGTCATAGTTTTCATTCAGAAATACCAGTATTTGTTAATGAAAATTGAAAAACCAGAAAAAGCCCATTTTCCTCCTTTTATTAGCATTTTGATATTTAAACACGCCGTATTTATGAAAGCCTTTTTTCTGCTCATATCAAAGTTTCATATCAGGAGACTTGCTACATACCATAGCCTTAATGAAATATGTAAGGCAAAAGGCCGAAAAGGTTTTGTAAAAAATTGTAAGTTTCACGTATTTTGGGTTGTGTCCCTTTTCTAAGTATGTAGTACAAGGTGTCCACAGATATTATAATTGACAGTAATTTATAAATTAAGTCAAAACTGAGTATTACCTTCAACCTGAATGATTGTGCTGTTTTTATGTGATTAATTGTAATATTGCTTATTGTTATTTATGGTTGCTATGGTAATGGTTTTGGCCCAATATAGGCAAACATTTGAGGTTTTGGATATGAAAGCTGTGGTGCATTTTTAAATTTATAATATCTGTTATTTTAATGCAGTTTCTAATACAAAATGTCAAGAATTAACTAGAAAAAAATAAACATATAATTTTTGACAGACTTCAAAATGAACGCCAAGCCACGGAAAATATGTATCATCAGGTGAAAAAATAATTGTCAATCAATGAACTTCCGAAAAAAAATTGATGTCACAGTGAATGTGTGAACATTAGACTGGTCTCATTGTTATCATTACTCAGCATTCCACGGTATGATGTTCAATAATTTAAATCGTAATTGTTTATTGGAGCAAGGTTTGCCATGCAACGACATTTTTTTTTAAACAAATTTACAATACAATATAGTGTTTCTCAAAGCAGTTTTCTTAGCTGTAATATTTTGACATTGCTGAATCAGATGATCGATGTTTGCTTCCAAAGTACAATGTCCTCCGTAACTGTCAACAGTAGCTGTAATTTTAGCCAGTTCAATGCATTTTTTTCTGTTCTTTTTGTTATTTTTGATACTTAAGTTTCTTGATGACTTCAACTCGCTTTTGCTTAACCTGCTTCTCATACAACTTCTGTGCTTGTCTTAGTTTTCTTCGTTCTTTCATACCTCTCTTGATTAATACCTTTTGAGGTACCTTACTTCTCTGCTTTATCCATTTCACTGTACGGTTTCGTTTAAGCATGATTACTCCAGAATGATGACTGACAGTTGCATTTCTTGTTCGACATATGGAGTAATCTAAATCCCCGAAATAATGCACAGCTGGTAGGTTGGTCAATTTACTGTATGCAGTCCTTTGTTTCTCAACCATACTACAATCCTTGCCGAGAATTCCGTCTTCTAGATGGTCGGATAGCTGCCGTTTGACAACATTAAGTAAAAAACTACATAAAATTTGAAGTGTCTCTTTTCATGGGGCTGTTCCTTCATACAACTTGTCGCATGTTTTGTTTGGATAATCTGGAAATATTGATGGCGAAGATGTAATTAAAGGGGTTGAGTTGGTGCTCCATAATGCGAGATGATTTTTCAGAGGCTGAAAATATTGATGCAGATTCAAGTGGTGGACTGTTGTAATGTTAAATATGGACCATAATGGCGCTGTAATAATATTTGAAATGATAGCTAAAGATCTGTTTTGAGTGATAATATACTCACATTGGAGATCGGACACAACTGATTTAAGTTTTTCATTTGGCTGATTAACATAATCATTCACAAAAAAAAAAACATATAATCTCTGTGTTCAATAACAGCTTCTGTTCCAGAAAAGAGATTGCTGAAGCGACTTGCTCTATATGAGATAATTATTGAGGTTTTCTCCTTCAATTTCATATAGGCCAACCAGTCCTCTCGGCGTCCATTTCGTTCATCACCTCTAGGTCTAAGCAATTCGCAAGCTCTTCTTATGGTCTTTACGGCTCTAGATTCATTAATATTATTCAAGATTTCCTCTGCCTTGGCAAGTTGCTGTAAGTTACTGTCAACTTCGCTCTTGAAACCCAGCAAAACATGAGCTGGACGGTACTTCAACATCTGGGAAATTTTTCTTCAACATCTTTTCTCGCCATCTGGATAGGATGACGTTTGATTTTTTCATGACATTTGATCGATCGGACATTAGGCTTGCTAATGAATTCAACATTTTTGACAATGTTTCCGATTAAGAATCATTCTTTGTTGAGGATGAAATTTCTGACGTTTCATCTATCAGAACTTTTAACAAGTTGGACACGGTATCGCCATCTTCCCTTGCAACTGACTGAAATCCAAATGACAACGAACGTTTATCTGCTAAATGGACACCAGCGCCAATTATTCTTTACCGTCTCTACTTGTTCCATCTGCGAAAAGATCCAAATTTCTACCTGCCGCGATTGCCTTACTAACTTGTTCTTTCGCTAGAAAATGGCCCTCATCAAATATATTTTGAAAAGTAGTGGGTTTAGGCACTTTTTCTACCTTCATTTTGCAAATATTTTCACTGACGGATTTAATAACTTCAGAAACATTACTGGATGGGATTTCAAGACTTTGCAGTTCCATTACGCATGTACGAATATCGTCGTCATACCGCCCGTTAGATAATGTAGATACACTTCTGTTTCAGTTTGCTGTAATTTCAAATCATCAATTTCTATTTTTAGCTCTTTTATTTCTTCTGTTACACTTTTTAATTTTCCTTTGATTCCCTCTTTTTCTCGTTTCGCTCTTTCATACTGCTGGCGTAAATATGTCACCTGATCAAGCATTTTTTATGACGCCTCTTTGTTTCAGTCCTCTTTTCATTCAGATTATCAATGTGTTTTTTAGTCTTTGCATTTTCCAATTTTTTATTTTTACGTTCTTGAATGGAAGTTTCCTGTTTTTCTCTCTCTCTCCTTGGAAGTTTTTTGTAATCGTTTTCTTTCTTCGTTGATTTAACTGTATCCTTTTTCTCTTTCAATTCCGTTTTCAGTTCAGTGTTTTGTTTTCGCAAAATTTTACTTTGCTTAGTACTTGATATTACTATAAATAGCTTAGAACTTAAGGTTTTATTTTCCTTTTTTAGCTTCTTCATGTTTTGTGAGTGTTCAGTAACTATTTCCTTCAAAAAATTATTTTGGTTCTTCATAACCTGATTTCGAAATTCTGCATCATGTAAATGATTTGGTGTCCGGAAATTTGAATGGGATGGCTCTTGAATGTAATGTTCATTTATCTTCCCTTTACCGCCTTGTAGAGAAATTTAGTTAACTAAATTATCCTGTTTTAAGGTTTTCTTGCTCTGACTTCGATTTATTTTTTGACATTTTGGACAATTTCTCTTGCAACATTTTTTGTAGTTAAGCACCACCCTATATTTTCATCGATATATTTGTTTACATCAATACTGTTAAAACAATAAAATAGATATCACCATTTTTCTTACATTTCTTAAAAGACTACACCAAGGGCTCTAAAATTACAAATCTAAGAAGTATTTATCATCCTGAAAGACGTGACTAAGACGTGGTAAACATGGGTTTCAAAACAGGCGCTGGAAAAACGTAAAACCAGTTTGTCTTTGATGGAAGTTTTTAACATTGCATTAAAATGCAGAGTCTTCAGATTTCAAGAACTTTTAAATGCATCTATTGTGCGTATGTGTAAGGCATAAAAATCAATAATGAGTATATCCACCGCTTTTATTGTGAAGTTATGTAACACGCCAAGTGTACAAGTCCACCTTACAGTCAAAGGAAAAACAACCCCAGACAGTTACACCCCCACCCCCAAAAGCAGTTGTGCCCAAAATGTGGTTGTCCTGAAATGACGTTTTTCGTTGGCGCCAACACTTCCACGACCGTCGGTAGGGCGTTACAAAAAACGACTTTCATCAGAAAAGTGGACCCGTCTCCGAATAATCCACCCCAAATGATCATGTGACCAGTCAAATCGAGCATGGCGATGACGTGCGTGTGCCAATGTGGCTCCAAACGCTACATTACCACGAAGTGCACCAGCTGTACTGAACGGCCGTTGCCGCGCCGGTCTGGATATGAGCCGGACCTCTCTCGGCGTCATTTTGCGAGGTATACCTGCACGTGGACGGTCAGTAGCATTCCCCATTTGACGAAAACGCTGCATCAGTCGTACAATGATCGAATGGTTAACCCTGAAGTGGTCTGCCACCCTTCTATGGCTAAGACCACCGTTTTGCATGCCAACAGCTTGCCACCTTTCTGGTATGGTTAATTGTTGCCGCACCATACCAAACCAATAGAAATTGAAACTTAAAACTCTACACAAAAAAAATCAGCTTTCGTTCGCAAACACAAATGTTGAAAAGTACACGTGGCACTTTACACACCCTGTCATATACACATAAATAAAAATCTATCAATAACCTGTTTCACAGGTAAGTAAGTATGTGTGTACAGGTAACGAAAACAGTAAACTGATTTAAAATAAGTCATTATTAGAAAATATATTATTGAAACAAGTCAGGTGGTGCTTAACTTTTGACGGACTGTAAATTTTCAGAGGATTTATTGTCATCTTGTAAACATCTGTTATGTGTCTGAAACATCATTCCATGTTTTACCCCTTTTTCGCTCTAAATTGCATATTTCTAGGAAAATCTACACAGTCAATGTATTACTTGACTCCTTTGTGACATTATTTGATGATTCCATGATCGGTATCTGTTAAATAAAAACAACGCGGTTTATATTTCACGATGAATCATTAAAACATATGTTAATTGATCATCATCAGGACCGGATTATCCTATATCGAATGAAGCCTCGGGCCCTCAAGCTTGGGGCCCTAATGCTATGTAAATGTCGTTAAATATATCTAACGATTAAACAATATTCAAGAAGAGTGCGGGTGAGATAGAGGGTGGCTCCGTTTGAAGAGGCCTCTCTGATTTCATTAGACTTAATGCTTCAAAGGTCACAATCCGGCCCTGATCATCATAATAATAAACGTCTTAGAAAATTAAATAAAACTACGAGATTCGAATTCGGGACCTTCTTGTTATGAAGCTGATGGCTTGACCAATACTCCACGTCACACACACTATAAAAGTATGTAAAGCAGCATTTATTTCTTTAACTGTCTAAGAAGTGTATTATTTATTTATGTTCGGAATATTTTTCTGTATCTACTATGTTTTTAACCTTGACAATCACATGGATTTATGTACACGTCTTCAGAGTGACACAATGTTGCACGGTGTCATGTTTTGCTTTGATTTTTTTACTTTTGATAGTTGAATGACGGAATTGTAAATTATTAAAGAATAATTATTTCTCAAATGAAGAAAACAACAACAAAATTTCAACAGCAAAAATGACATAATAATAATGATTTTGAAACTGTAGCATTCGAACTCATGTTTTGTGTCATACCACGTCAACCGCAGACGGATCCGCTACCACTGAACCACGCTAGAGTCATACGAATAAGTGGAAATTTAGAAGTATTTATTTCGTTATCTGATACTCTCAAAAGACTAACATAATGAAAGAGCGAATAAGAATATATTTTTTCCCATATTTTTATGAGATACCGATATTCTACTATCTAAAATAACAGAAGCTCATAACCCGACCGAATTATTTTACTAATTTAAGAAACTTTGTAAAAATTTTAGATTTATTTTGTAGGAGAATCTTTGACAGCGGTTTTGGTGTGTTTATAACGGATATAATATACATATCACTTACCGATCATTTAATGTAATAAGAGACATTTTTACTAGATTAAATGTATAAAGTATTAATATTCTTAAAATATGGGATCTAGCGATAATAATGTAGCATGATATTCAGCATATGGTGAGTCCATCTTTAAAACGGAAATTTATTGGAGAATTTTACACATTTCGTCTTATGTTATACCTAGCGTTGTGCATATCCAACTTCTTCTTGTACTCGTATAATTCTAAAACAGTTATCCTGGTCTTAATATAATACATGTAGCTATTTATGTGGCTATTCAGAAGTACACGGAGCATACAGCTATGATAAAGGAGAGGTTTATTCCAATTACTATGCACAACTGTGTTTAATATAACTCTTCAATGTCATACAAACGTTAACATTCCATACACAAGAACATCAATTGTTCAGTACGTCGCTTTAGTAATCAAGAAATCGAGACAAGAAGCAATTCATTATGAAGTACAAATATAGCGATTAGGTGGAGATGTTGACAAATAATTTGAATGCTAGTGGGAAAAGGAATAGGTTGAATATGAATGGACATGTTTATCTGTTTAGCTGCATCTAATGATCAGGTCTTACTCATCAAGAGCTGTTGTAAGTTGTGTTAAAATGCAAAAATATAGCGGCACTCTTATACGTTCTACCAGTGACACCATTCGTGTTACTATAATTGCATGTCCAATGATAAGACATGAATGAGTTCTTAACTGACTCTCTCTATGAACATCTATGTGTAGGTAAAGGTATGATGAACATGTCTTTCTGTGCTTTACTACTGTTCAATGAAAGAAATGTACTCTCCACATCAAAGTTCATAATATCATCTAAAGCACATTGGTGGTAGCATGGTTAGAGTAGTAGATGAAATACATACAATTCATATTTGTTGCTTCTCCGTTAAGCACGCAGCAGTAATGGACAACATTAAATACTAGTTGGCTCGGAACCAGAATAATATGTGCAAGTGGAGTGACATGCGCATTGATATGATACACAGCCCGGATTTCAACATCTGATTCAAATGTGATTGGTTCCCGCAATGATATAGCTGTAAAATGTGCTTATTTGGCGTTAATCAACAAAATCGCAGAGGCGTTCTTGATAGGATTAAACGCATATTTGTAGGAGCTTATAGATGTGTACACTGACAAGCTAAATAAAGTTCAAACTACAATATGTATAGTTTATGTTCAAAAGATCGAGTGAACTCGAAGTCACTAAACTTATATACAATCGTATTTTAATTCTATTAACTTCACACAACCTAAGAGTAACACTAACACCCCTTTCAGACATTTTTAATCACTATATGACAATGTTCAAGAGCCACTTGTTTTGTTTCTGACAGTATTGTCAGCAAGCATTAGCTCCAGATTAAACAAAGATAATCTTTCAATTAAAGTCAGGAGAGCGAAAAATTTAGATTTTTAATTATGTAATTATGATTTTGAGAGTATCAAATGTTTATAGATGCCAGCTTTTTAATGTTTGCTGTTTCGTACAATGAAATGCAAAATTAAAGAAACATCAATATTTAAATCAAAATCGAATTATCAATTTTATCTACTACAAAATGTACATCTATATGTTTAAGCAGAGATAAACTAGAATCCATCATACAGACAAATAACCTCTATATATTTATTATAAGTCATTATAATAACTTAAGTATTAGCCACAACAATGAACTTAAAGCAATTTTGTTTATTTAAATTTACGTTTTCAAGAAATTGAAAACTGCGATAAAAATACCACATTGTTGGAAAAATTATATCTTCCAATAGAAAACAAATCATGGAAGGAGGCAAAATCAATACACGTATAACTACTTGGAGGTAAAACTAAATTTTCTGACGATACTATGTTTATAAAGTAACAACTAGAACATCATTGTTGTTTTTTTTAAATAAATCATACCACAAAAGTAGAATCAACGAGGTATAAAAAGCGGGTGTTTCCTGTTTTAATAATTACATACTTTGTTTAAGTGTTTCACAACATTTTACAGCTATATATATAACTAAGTATGTACAACACAACAAAAAAACATATCAAATCTGTATTAAATATACAATATAAACAAACCCAACCAAATAAATAAAAACATGTTAAATCTGTACCAAATATGCAGTATAAACAAACTGAAGAAAAAAAAATAAAACAGGAGTGGAGAGATAAACTAGAAACAAAACAAAACGACAGTGATTTCTAATTTCAGTCATTGTAGGTTTTAACGATCGCTAACCAAGAATCCCCTCATTAGATGCAACCAGGAAAACATGAATACCATCATCAAAAGAAGAAGGTGGGGATGGATTGGACATGTCTTGAGAAATGATCAGCAAAACCCCACTAAGACAGCCCTTTTCTGGACACCAGAGGGAAAACGGCGCAGCGAGAGACCCAGGATAACGTGGCGGAGTACCGTTGAAGCAGAAATGAACGAATTAAACCATTCATGGGGAAGTCTGCAGAAGATGGTCAAGGACAGGCAGAAGCTATGTACCTTAGTTGCTGCCCCAAATGCCATTTGGCGTAACGGGCAGTAAGCAAGTAAGTAAGGTTTTAACAAAGTTGTTCACCCAAGTTATTGCGTAAACAAGACAAACTTCTCAAAACCTCTGTTATTTCAACAAAAACCGTTTTAACCTAACATAGTCCCCAGCATCGCTCCCAAGGTATTCGTAAGTGAAATACTTTTCTAAATTTTTTTATAAAAATCTAACAACAATTTCGCATCTAAGGGTATAAAAAATGGACAATTTTCAAAATCTCACAAACAATGTATCAATATAGTATATTTTCTAACTTCGTCAAGATCCTCAGTTTTAAATATTTGTAATATTCTAACAGCAAGCATACATGATTTGTTATAAACAATAACCATTTTTACAATCACAAAATTTTATCAATTCATATCCACGTTTGAACATAAAATATTTTGATATCGTTCTATTATTAATTTCATAATATTAACTACAAATAAATGACGGACAGACAGATATGCAAGTGTGTAGTCATTACAATTTCCGAAGAGTTGATGTGACAATAAAATGTTTACGAAGACGATGATGACGGACACAAAGTGATGCGGAAAGGTCACATTATTAGGTATGGTCATATTAAGAAAAATAGTTTTAACTAATTGTATGTTTTAATCTTAATAAAAGTTCTATGCTTAAGCTAAAGTTGTAAGGCTATATTTTTAAATTGGTGTATTCTCTGTATTCTGGTTCTGAAATGAAGAAGACAACACATCAATAACAATAGAGTAGCATTATATTGTACAGTCTTTAATAAGGCAAGTGTGTCTACAACTAGAGGTTCAACTAGTGAACAACAAACCCCTTAATAAGGCAAGTGTCACTACAACTAGAGGTTCAACTAGTTGACAACAAAACCATTAATAAGGCAACTGTGACTACAACTAGAGGTTCAACTAGTTGACAACAAAACCATTAATAAGGCAAGTGTGACTACAACTAGAGGTTCAACTAGTTGACAACAAAACCATTAATAAGGCAACTGTGACTACAACAAGAGGTTCAACTAGTGAATAACAAACCACTTAATAAGGCAAGTGTGACTACAACTAGAGGTTCAACTAGCTGACAACAAAACCCTTATTAAGGCAACTGTGACTACAACTAGAGGTTCTAATAGTGAACAACAAACCCCTTAATAAGGCAAGTGAGACTACAACTAGAGGTTCACCTAGTTGACCACACACCCCTTAAAGTACATACCAAGTTTGGAGAGAAAAAACATTGGTTTGGTTATTTGTTGAGCATGTATATCCCATTCAGCTTGATATAAAACGTAGATATCAAGTTTCCTGGCGTTTCTGGAATTACCTTCATCAGATATCAGGTACACTCAAAGAAAAAATATTTGAAAGCAAAATAAATTAAAAGTCTTTGGGATTAAAGAAAACACAAAAGGGTATAAACAGATTCGTATATTGTCACCTAACCCTGTGGGCGGAAATTACATGACTAAGGAACTATAAATTTCGCTAAAAAATATATCGGATACATGTATATGCATATATGTCGAAACATTGATTACTGGACAGATGGTATCCTAGGCGACTATTAAGCCATCACCTGAGGTATAGATACAGTATTACGTAAGGTGTTCACGAGTTATCTTACCTCACATTTAGTGTGGTAATGTTAGTGGTTATTATACTCATTTAGATAAGTAGATGTAGCATGCAGTGCAATATTTTCGCAGGGTGGACTATCTAATATAAACATGATTTGCTTTTTATGAAACTAATTGTATAGTTCAAATTCAAAATTTACAATACGTAACTATATTAATTGATTGTGTCATAAGACTATATCATTAACATCAGGTAACACCATGTACTAGACACACCAAAAGACATATCATTCTTAATCTTTCTTTAGCAATGTTTGACTGTTTACCTTGCTTGTTCTTTATCTGTTCATAAACATTAGGTTTATCCTGTTCACCCAGCGTTTCATACTGTTCTGTTGTTCTGCTATATAATATATATTAAATTGTATTAACAAGACTAAATATAACAAAATAAAATAATGGTAGACTACAAAAGAACTACAAAAGAACACACCAATTACTCAATTTTAGTGATAATTGCTATATCGTTAAAATACCCTGAACCCATTCCTTTGACAGTCGATTGTATTATTGTCATGGTTGATGTTGTTGTATTTAAAATTACTGTTCCTAAATAATGTAATTTATTAAAACTAAAAGTTGCAATGATATGATCAATCTCTCTCAGGCTTATCATCTGTTTATGTTGCGCACTGTGATGCCACTGGGTATCAGTTATACTTCTGTCATACATGTAGGGTATGCAAAGTTGGGAAACCGTTGACAGATTGTGTTGCTGTTATATATGTACCATATGCAAGTTGTAATTCCGTTCGGCAGCAGATTATATTGTTGTTATACATGTAGCGTATGCAGATTGTTAAACGGTTCGGCAGTAGATTATATTGTTGTTATACATGTAGCAATTGCAGGTTGTTAAATCGTTCGGCAGTGGATTATATTGTTATCATACATGTAACCTATGCAAGTTGTTAAACCGTTCGGCAGTAGATTGCATTGATGTTTTATTTTAAATCATTCATAGACTATACTAAAATGAAAAACAAAAAATACCACTCTGATGTGAACCTATTGTGCAATAGATTGTACTATTGACAATGACAACACATGCTATGAAACAGTTAGGTAGCATGTTTTACTGTGATATTTTACATATAGTTAACTATTGGGCAGTTATAAAATGTAATACATTGTCATATTAGAAGCATGATATCATACTGTTTGGTGGTTTATTTTTATGCATTCATTTTGTATCATTAAGTGTCATACACGTACAAGGCAATTAGCCTCCCAATCTTATGAAACTGAACAATAGTTTATATTTACTGAGATCAAGCATAACAACAATCGATACATAATGGATGTGAAAAGATAACAAGACAGCGACTGTCAACTTAAGATACTTACGATTCAGACTGTCTTTTTTCTGCAATGTAAAATATGGTTATGGTCAATTTGACCAAATCTACACTCTAAATACTGATAAACAAAACATTATGCAACATATCATTTGTGTGGCTAACAGTATATGTTGCTATATACATGGTCGGCCTTAAGAGCTGTGAGGTTCAATGCTGTTCCTGTCTTGAATTCCTGTCATAATTTAAATGTGAAAAATATCGTATCTTCTAGGGTACTGTGGGTTAAACAGGGTATATCTATTGAACTGGTACTACCGATACTAAGGATGACTGACGATATATCTGTTATTTCTTTTTCTATGGAAACCATATTAAAAATCAGAGGAATCGAACTGAAAATGTCAGTCATCCATGTACACTGTCATTTAATGCATAGAAACACAGAAAAAGGCTCTTGGTGATCGATATATAATAGAGATTATACACGTTTACTGTTATCAGGGACGTCACTAAACTAGGGGTTCATGATGGTTGAATTTGCAAAAACATTGAATCCTTTCTCTTTTAAATATATATTTTATTTTCTATATCATCGATAAGACTTTTATTGGATTTGGCAATGAACAACACAGCAGGTGTCTTATGAGAAACAGGAACTGCTTACTAATGAAATAATCTGAACTTTCCCTGCTCTTGTTTGGCTCCTATTGCTTATCTTTTCAATGTTATGAGTCTTTCACCAAATGTTGACTGTATCTATGTTCCATTCAAAATTGCCTTATGGTTTTCCTCTTCATTTATTAAAGTCATTGCGCTAAAGGTGTTAAGTTGTCCATAGTGATTTGGTTAACGGTGATGGAATATCTGTGACACAAATGACCACAAATATGTCCCATCTAGCGAAGTGACAACCTTCTTCTTCTCCTTATCGCTTATCACTTGATTTATGATCAGCATTATACGGCATGTACCACTAATTGAGGAGGAACTGGGGTATCTGAATTTCATTCCCTGTTTTCAATGTGGTTATTGTTGCTGAATCGCCAGTTTTCCCTGCTTTGTTATTTAGATCATAGTATGTTCTTCTGCTCTATTTCCTCCGGCCATTGCATTGTATGTACCTATTTGAAGTATGGTATCTGATTATCCTTTCTTGGTATTTTGTATGAGAAACCAGCTTGAACATCTTGATAATTATCACATAATATACATTTTCTATCAAATAATCCGATGCTGTAATGCTTTGTAATTATTGATAAAAGCAATGCGTACAATAGTACAATATAACTTCTAATTTAAATATATTCTATTGTACACTAGTTCTACCATAAATCATATAACAATGTATCTACTCATATTGTACCATCGTTGCAAACAAAAAGCTAGTTGTATAATCTCTCGTTTGATGGCTCACTCTGACAGATGTTCAAATATTTATTGTACCATTATTTTACCATATCCTGTTACATCATAGAAAAGAAAAAAAATGACGGTTCACAGCATAACCAAATGGCAACAAACAGAATGACCAAAAAACCTGTCTTTAAAATTAGAAGCATAAAATTAAAGCAATTTGTATAGACTTGTTAGGATAACCTCAGATTATTTCTGGGTGACTTCGGTTGATAAAACAATGTCTTCTAAATTATTTTACGAAACGAATAAAGTTGATAAATTCATCGTACCTTGTTCACTTGATAAATCACCATAGGTATTTGGAATGTCCTGCATACCTAACATTTCATAAGTCGTCGTAGAACTACAATACATCGATGAAGTTATACTTTATAGAATAAACATACAGAGTAGAAATGGCAAATATTTTCAAATGTATAAATTCCAGTAAAATAAATAAAGTAAAAAATGGAGTGAAATTAATACAAGTATCACAACGTCTGAAAAATTCAAATCAGAACATTGTAGAAACGGAGGGTAAAATGGATATCACTTACATATACAGATACGTACACGACAGCTCAATCTTACGGGTTGGTACATACATTTCAATAAACTGTAGTGGGTGTTACTATATTTATATGCGTCCAAATCTCTGTTCTTATTGACATGATGTGGATATGTAAGGTGCTTGCATAAAACGCATAGTCACAATGTTGAATACAGTACATTTATAATTCAATCTTATTGGCGAAAAAATTAGCAGATGTATAATACTATAAAAAATACGCTGAATGATGATAATAATTCAAGGGGTCTTCTGGTCGTGATTGTATGGTAGTTGTGCTTACCACTACTTGTGTAATTAGTTCATATCATCGCTGATGTTGTGGGTTTTAATTCCGTTCATGACGAGGTGTACACGATACAACATTATGTGATAAAGATTGTCAGTAACTTGCGACAGGTTGATGTTTTTCTTCCTCCTGTAAAGCTGACCGCCACGATATAACTGAAATATTGATGACAGTAGCGTTAAACACCATAACCCTAACCCTATAATATTTCAAACATATAATTTCATATTTTTTGTAGTCATAAATGCTCAAACGATTAAATAATTTTAGGTATCCACCTTTAATATATAACAAATATGATAATATAATACAATGGATCATATATTAGCTATTTTGTTGAATTCTGTCGGATACTAATACTATGATTGTACCACAGAACAAAGTTAGTAATACATATATTTTTAGCAGACCTCTTTCTTTTCTTCAAGAAAAACGAATTATTTTTTGGTAACCAGTTATATTTTTGTTCCTAGCAGAAAAGCTATATTTGCATCGAAATTTCTTTACAATTAGCATTGTGTTATGCATAACAATATGATGTTTTAGATACTCACACATTTCCACCTCTTCGCTGTAGATCTGAAAATTGAAAAAAAAAATAGAAAGCAGATGTATGGGAATGTTGTCAGGAGTATACAAGAACAAATATGTAGTTGTAAAGTAATATGAAGCTTCTTGTCCTTCATATTCCATTTCATTAAATACGTGGAAACCCGAATTTAAGGTGGTACTCAACACCTGACCCCAAATTTTTCCTGTCGTTTAATTTATTAGATTTTTTTGTATGTGAAACAATATGATATTACCTAACAAATATTAAAAAAGCAAAGTATTTTAACCAAGGGATTCTACACACTTCCATTTTAACCCCCCCCCCCCTAAATCGAAGGTATAGCAGTAGATGACACGAATGCTAGTTAATGCTTGATTTTCCTTTTTTGGGAGGTAAAAGACATAATTTACTAAATAGTTAAGCTTATTTTGAAAGTGTGATACCAGTTCCAGCTAATTAACACGAAACTTATTGATATTTTTTTAAACTAGCAATTTTCATAGATTAAAAATAGAATATTTTATCAAGAAATGCCGTAAAATACAACGGAAAAAATATTTGTCTTTGAAGTAGTCATAATTATAGAAAAATTGTGTTGTTTAATTTAAAAAAAAAAAAAAAACTTTTACAATATAAAGAACAATTCTAGGTTGTAACACTTTAAGTTTCAGAATTTTTCAACCAACCGAAACAGAGAACCGGCGAACTTTTTCACCCCTCCCCCTTTTAACAAGAAGCACCATTGAGTGCATTTTGCTGGATAACTCTACCTTTATCTCCTTATAATATGACTATCTTATGTGAACATTAACTGATTCCATTATATTACACTTAATTTAATAATGTCCACACTTACATGTGCCATACTGTCTAATTTAGGAAAAGCAGGGCAGTCATTTACGTCAAGAAGTGTCCCCCCCTCCCCCAGAAAAAAAAATCATAAAAACCTTTTTTTTTTAAGAAAACAATGATATCTAAAAATTGTGTAGTTCATTTCCTTATAAAATCCTTATGTAATTTTAAGACCAAAACTTGGTAACACTGTCTAAGTTTCAGAATTTTTCAACCTTCCAAAAGGACAACGGACATACTTTGTCATCTCCCTATTTTCCAAAAAAACACCATTTTAAGTCCATATGAGTGCTTTATAGCTGAACAACTAGCTTTATCTCCTATTAATGTGACCATCTTATATGAATAGTAACTTATTCCATTATATTACATTTGATGAGTGAGTTGAAAGTAATAATATAATGTACTGGAATAACAAGTGACTAACACGATACCAAAGTAATCTCCCTTTGATTCTTAAAAATACGTTGAACAGATTTTCATTGTATTTTTCGGGGAGCTCATCTGATATTGTTTTTTCCTTTCTTCCTACATACAAGTTTGTGCTTAATTAAACAAAGGTCATAACTACCACAGTACCATATAACTCTGGGCTAAGCTGCATGTTAGTGTAAAATGCTCCCTCCCTTTTTGGAACCCTAGTTGACAAGTATTTGAGGTAAAATGTAGACAGAGATTATTATATTTTTGCATAAAAAAATATGCGAAATAAGATCTCAATTGCATTGTAGTTAATGACCTTTGTTTACCTCTCACCAACTGTATTGGATAAATATAATAACAAGTTACACCGGCAGCAGTACATCTCCCTTGTCATTATATCTAGCATCTAATTCCACAACGCGTCTACCCTCGTTCCATCCATTGCTGACATGCATATCATTTTCGTCTATTGTAATGTCTGAACCAATATCAAGCAGATTATGTGTACATGGTTCTGTTTAGAGGTAATTAGAGGTCATGTAATTTTGGGTCTAGAAAAAAATGTGGTTTTCCGTTCACTATTTAATTTTTTGAAAAATGAAGATCGTTGGTTTTTTGTCTTGTTTGCCATAAAGTAACCACAGCGACACCTATCTCTACCCATCGTTATAATTTTTGTTATACCAGATATTATCAGTAAATTTTAATACTGTTTATTAGAGACACTAAAAAATATAAAACAATCATTAGGTCCCATCAACACAGCGTCCGTTTTGTAAATATTGTACATCTGCGTCTGTTAAACGCTTGAAATTGAAGCGAACCTTTAAAACACTTCACTGATCCCGGTACGTTAGAATAGAGTTACATCCCTGTAGTGTTAGGTACCACCTTAAGATACAAATTATATCACTATTGGACTTAAGGTAGCACAACAGTCTGGTTTTTTTCCACTCCAATCGAGAGTCTTTGAAGGTTCATATTTCAGCAAATACTTGATGGATTTTTAAAATTCAAGATTCATCTTGTAGCTGAAATGTGACTTGATCTATCTGAATTAATTTATATAATATGCAGTTAATAATAAAAACGTTATGGCTAATAAAATACAAAAAATGCACTGTATCAGCTTGGATAAAAATAGCACATTCATGTCAACACCCACTTAAATTTTGTTTTCAGCCCTTTAATTAACCATGCACAAGCTACAAAACCAAGTCTCAGATTTTTGATATATGCCCCCAATCCTTAAATAAACTATTTGATCTGTTGGATGCCAACATCTTGTTTCCCCTTTGTTCTTTCAAGAACCATAAATTTCTTAAGAAACAAATTATCCAAAAACTGGGACACGGTTTTGTAGAAGATATCCCTCTCAAAACTTATATATCAAATTCAAGTCCTTAGGGGCACCCATAAAGGTGCTAATTTTCATTTAAGTTCATAATTTTCATGTAAATTAAACATGCAAAATTGCCACAAAACTATATATCCCACTTCTGGCCCCTGTCAATATGCAATAGACCTTCAAATCCCACTGGGAACATCTCAGAAGTGACCTTACATCTTTAATTGATCAGAGGAACCACACAGTTTGTGTGTTTATTCACTTAAAGCTATTAGTTTTGCATTATTTGTGCACTATCCATCCCTAAACAGCACTTCTTTGGCATTTTGGCGGGAGTTTGACGTCACAGGTCTGACCCACATCTGGAAGCTAGCAAGTTAATATGGACAAGCTTCTCCTCCTTCCAGATCAAACAAACACAAGGGTGACAAGTTACATGTTGTGATTATTAAAAAGACCATATTAACATTACAATAAACGGATCCATCTTTTTTTTTCAAAAGGATGTTATTAATTCATGTTTCTTAATTTTATGCAATAGTATAAATAAAAAGTAAAATTATTCTTTTACATATATAAGGCAGAAGACAACAGTCCTTCTGAAAATGGACTCTTCCATAACAGACTTTTTGAGAAATCAAAATTTGTCCTACAATTTACATATATCTTTTGTTTTGAGTAAAAACATTTTTAAAAAATGCCTAAAGTTCCAAACAGGAGACCATCTCATATATAATTGTTGATATGAAAAATATAAAATGAACTAATAATTATGTTGTGGTCAGAAGTGAACAGCTGGACACATGTAATTAACACAGTGATTGATAGATAAGCCCCTCCCACATATTTATATTATCAAACACTTTACCACATGCTTTTGTTTACATAATTTAATTATCAATGTACTCCGTAATGATACAAGATAATGACAGTATGCTTTTTCTTAAACATTTATATATATATGAACTTTCAAAAACTGCAATAAAAAAAAATTCATTAAAAATTCATATATAAGATGTTAATATTCTAACACACCACTTATTTCAATATCAGAGAGGGGGTGGAATTTATAGAGGAAACATACAAATAGTTTTCCGTACTTTGATAAAGATCGTGTCCGGGCAATATTTCAACCGACAATATATCCAGAAATGACATTAGATTTGCTAATTTGCTTATCTAAGATGACGACAACTCAATTGTTTGCATTTTTATATGATCTATATAGAAGATAATTATTATAACTGCATGCATGTTAATTTCCGGAATTGAACATGGGACTTTGAATTAAGCCAAATTAAATGAGATAAGAATAAATGACAACCGTGAACTATTCGAGGTTCCTGGAGTGTATGAAAATCCGAGGCGTCAAACCCTTTCACAGGCCTTATCTGTCTATGAAAAATGTCTGAAATACATGAAATTGGTGGAGTTCGACACCAAATTTACCAACGAATAATATTTTGTTGTCAGCTTGCCGGAATTAATTTGGATTCCTAAACTCTGGATAAATTACTATTTACACACCTTATATTTCAAGCTTCTAAACTCGAGGTTCCCATGATAAATAAAATAATTATCATGATTGCAAGCACAAAAGTTCAAAAAATGACTAAATGTGAAAGAAAACAACAAAACTATTTGTATTTCAGCAGACGAAAAACTTTGCGAAAGTCAACAATAGCACGTTAATTATCGAGCAGATGACGGAAGCAACACATTTCCGTGTTATAAGCAATTATGTGAGAAATCTGAGGAGCAAACCATCCAGCTTGAAACTGCATTCACGTGATCAAAATCTAATTTAAATATGATGAATATTTATGAGGAAAGTACCATTAATTTCTGGATTTAATTTAAACATATTTTATTGTCTAAATAATGACAAAAGATCAGAAACAAGCTTTTCAGCTTAGTATTGTCATCTCCATAATAATTTCTGGATATGCAAGCAACGACGCGCCTATCACATCATGAATTACTACAGGGGTTGTCAAAAGGAATAAAGGTAATTCGGCAAAACAAATGTCTGAGCTAATAGCAAACAAATGTAATTTTAATATTTTTACAGCGAAATTTGTATTGAAATGTGTATTACTCCACGTATGTTTTGTGAAGAAACCTATTTATGCGTAATGTGTTGATTTTATTTTCCATTGTTTGATAATCTAACATCTAATTCTGAATACTAAGTAACATTCATTGATCATAATGTGTTTCCTGTTTGAGCATCCGACTAGATATTGTAACACTCCGCCAATGGATACTGTAAGTATTATATACCATGGATCTTACGAATTAACTTATTCAAACCAACGAATACGAAGGATGAGTTGATTTAAATAATTTCATGAGTAAGATCCATGGTATATATGGTTTGTAACAGAAATTACATGATTCACAGATTTATGACGTCAGAATCATAGAATAACATCACGATCTTCGTGTTAGACCGTCGTTTGTAAAAGTTCACTATTTTTAAGTTGATTACTGCATAAAAACATCAAAAACAAATGCGTATTTATGCTACAATATTTGTTTAACGGGTCATTTATTGTTATTTAGCAACCAATGGAAAAAATACTCTGCTATATTGTAACGAGAACAAATTAAATTTAATAAAATGTTGTTGAGAGGTCGGCTTTGCACCAGACGAACATGCTTAATTGATCTTCATAGTGCTAGCTCACTGCACCTCCAGTCTGTTGAAAAGCATGTCGTATCCTGATTTCGAGGCCACCAGTCTTGGCTCTAACTCCTAATTACTGCGTACTTAGCGGAAAGCAGTACATATCAATTGCATAGTATTGGATTGACACGACCGCGGCTCGATCTAACGAGGCGAGAACGCTAACTGTTACCCAACTCATGCCGCTTTGCTTAGCGAAACTTGTGTATGAGATTATAACTGGTTTCCTATTTATCTCTAACACAGACTAACATATGATATTGTTTTCTTTAATATCATATCACGATTGTTAGTTTGTGTGAAGGTGGTCTACATGCATATAATAAAGTGCTGCAAAAAAAACCTATCAGATGAAATTGAAAATAAATGCGACACTTTCAGAACAGATCCATAATCAAATCGAAAAATCGTAGAAAGAAGCAAAACATATACCCCCAACTCGCATATATACATGACGTATCACTTTTCTATCTTGATACAGTTGAAATAAATAACAGAATGGTGCTTCAAATATTGGTCTACCTAAATGTTCTCGATATATGAAGAAGTATGTTGTAATTGTTACCTTCAATTCTCGTACCACTCGTACCTTCTTTGATGTCTTCGTACATGTCATTGGTTGTTCGGTTTGGAGAAGACATTTCGCCTATACATACATTATCCGACCTATATAATATATAACATTATAGTAGATATAATATTATAAATATGATTGAAAGCTTCAAATGTATGCAACCGCTAGACACGTTGACAATTTAAAACGTAAATACTGATTTTAACATACAGAGGATTTTTGTATCTAAAAGTGTTTGTTTGTTGATGCTAACCGCCACTGTCAACAATATTTCAGATATGTAGTGGTGATGAGTTTTAATTGTGGAGGAAAACGGAGGACCCGGAAAAACCACCAATCTGTCGCAAGTATCACACAAACTGTATCACATAATGTTGTACACATCGACCTGATCGAGATTCGAACTCACAACATCAGTGGTAATAGGCACTGATTGCATAGGTAGTTGTATATCCAACTACCATATGATCACGGCCACGACGGCCCTCCAAAAGTTGAGATGAGTATGTAGCAATGGGTATAGCGAGAAAAGACAAATAATTTAAAATAAAACCAATATATTTATCTGTAATGTAATTCGCTTAATAAAAAAATCAAAAAAAATCATAGAACACTGTAAGAACAGCGGAATAACCAGAAACCTATATGTCAAAATATTGATCAAGTTATTATTGTTTATCACAGCACTTAGCATGATTGTATGCTTGATTAAGTACTATCAGAATAATAAAGTCAGTGTATTAAAGTGTGGTCATCCAATGTCAGGTGTAAATTTGAGTCGTTCGCAATCATATTGAAAGTAAATAACATTTTCTGTGAAATTGCTTTGACTTTTGTGCTGGTTGACGACGAAATGCAAGTATTTGTTTGTTTTAAATATTAAAGATATCCCTTTAGAAAGTGTTGGCGGAGAAAAACAGTTATTTTATGCCAACTGAATTATGATTTACACTCTTTCTCGATATATTACAAGATAAATGTATTACCTGTTCGAAATTTCATTGTGTGTTCCACCTGACCAACCTGCAAAATTAAATGGTTAAATAAAGAAAATGATATGTAAAATTTTATAATATTCATAAAATATAAAATTTATAAATGTGTGTTCATACATTAAGCAAACGTACTGTTTTATTAAATCCATTTTATGTTGATTAAAACTATATACTAAAACGTTCGTCTCTGTGTTAACTAAATCTACATACTAAAACGTTATTTGTATTATAATCTTCGCGTAGTATAATACTTCTCTATACATAAATTACCTGTACTAAATGAGTTAGAACCGAACATCGTTTTACACATATATTGTCGTTAGCATAATACAACACATTTAACATGTTGTTGTACTACACGAACAGAACGGCAGTCACAGGTAACATAACAATTACCACTGAATTGTAGGTGAAAACCGATTAAAATGCTAAGGCAAAATATCCAATTATAAACTTTTCATGTTGTTTTATTTTTTTATCAAGTTTCAAGTAGCTCCCATTGAATATCCATTGCAGACTTCACCTCGACGTTTTACTGTCGCCATCATGATTGTGGTAATCATTTCTCAATCTCTGTGATGACGACGGATCTACTTGTGCTGTCGTAAAAGTAACTGGAAGCCGTAAGTCAATGGCCAAAAGAAAAAGGACAGACAGACAAGCCTTGAACTTCAATATACTACACTATAACACAAAAAACGGGGATGAGTTTTGATGCTGCTCTATTAGTGGAACCAGTTTAAGCTTAAACGTATTTTATTCGTAACAAAATAACAAATTGGATAGGACACAAATACAACGTACTTACGAGGTCTTCTCCTATTATATACTTTTCATGTAACCAGTTGTGTTACTGCGGCTACAAACCGATATCAAGTCATGGATGATAAAAAAATCGGATTGTCATGACAAGAAACAGAACATTTCCTTGGTCATTTGTGATAAATATATTCCGTATAACAGTCATGGTGGCGGCCGCAACCCTTTCTAAGTGATGACTCTTTCTGCTTATAGCATTTACTGAACTTTGACTGATGCCTTTGGCGGACAGGCGCGTGCCACATTTGTTTTTTTTTTCTACATTAACAGTTTCACATGAAGGGTTTGAAGATAAGTGGTAATCAGAATCCGGAAGTCGAAGAAGAACATGAGTTAAGTTCCGATTTCGGTGGGCTCCGTGATGATCATCTTTAATTTCTGCGTTTGTTCTCGTTGATTGATTATATGCATTTTTATATTTTATAATTTTCTGCCATATTTATGTTTTTCCATATTCATCTACAGTTTTACTACAACGAATTTTGTATAATTTGCCTTTTCTTACAACATATTTAATTAATGTATATGCTATTAAAAAGATGTGGCACCCACAGTCTCCACATTGCAATATTTGGTGCAAGGAGAGTGCAAGCTACTCCTTTCCAATGCATGATATCCGTCATTAAGTACTGATATATAAAGACGTGGCATGGTACCGACCAATCAATGTATGCTCTATGTTTTAATAGTGGCATCTAATCTGCATACAACCAGTTGAAACATGGAAATCATATAATGATCAAATAATTCAGAATAGCTATATCACTGACATTTTTGTCATTGACGACTTACATTAACACATTTATTTATTTAGAACAACATAGCATATCAACTGCGATGTGTAGAACACATAAGCGGAATGGGGATGGGATACATGATATTTTCACTCAACAATCGGAACAGTATGCTACATTCATCACATATGACCTAAGGCTTAGAAATAAAGTGTCCTTGTATGTCACATTAGAAGGGGTATATATGCTACCTTTATTTCTCCTAAAGAGTAGAGTCCCTAAGATAATAACAATGCTGATTAAAACAGTAATAACACCAGCCATTCCTCCTATAACAGCGTAAAATCCACTTGAGCATGTCTCTTGGATTACTGAAAATAAACAAGAAATATAAGATGTCCTCGTACATCAGCAACAATCATGACAATTTGTGATTCCTGATATATAATAACATCTCCACTGGAAATAAAATGTGCTTTGTCCGTTCTATTAAATAAACGAAGGAAACTAATGTCCTTCCACCTGTTAACCCTTTTCTACACCTCTAATCCATCCTCCCGTTTCCCACCATAAACACTCTCCCCTTATTCGCACCCTTAGCCTTCCCCCGTGTTCCCACCCGTAGCCCTTACCCCTTTTTTATCCATATCAAATCTGATAATGTATGGACAATATTCATTGTATTATATTATAAGTAGTACTTGTTTCTTTTATATACATTCCATGTTGCTTGTACATGTAGCTCCGGTTTATTGTTTACACAATTGATCTTTTAAAAACAAATGCATATTGATTGCGTACGCATTGACTGTCGATTGTATTATAAATGTGTGTTGATTTTATAGGTAGTGCCTGTTGCATGTATGCACAGTGCATGTTGATTAATAGGAAGTTCATGTTGGTAAAGTCTGTTTCTCCAGCTTATTCAAATATTTATGAACCATAGCTCATTAGTTGTATACCTTTTTCCTGTTTTTCTCTTGTCTGAATGGTGTATATATCTGTACTTAGACTTCTGCTAAACATATTTTTCGAATACATTTTCAATTCATATAATGTACTATCCTGTAACCCAGAAAGAACGTATGTCAGACTGCTCAACTGTTTTGTATTGTGTGATATCTCCTTTACTGACCATGTTTCTGTTCTACGTGCTCGATACTCTAGATAGAAAGTATGTTCGTAGTCACCACTATAGCCTGGAGTCCACTCTACCAAGATACTTGTTTCAGTAGAACTAACCAAGCTGAAATTTGCGGGAGTTTGTGGATGAACTGAAATGTGACAAGGAAGATGAACAGTAAAACGTAAGAAACATTTTGGTTAGAAATTCATGTTCGTTTATATTTCAAATAAAAGTACATTTAGAGTTCTTTACAGACACCATTAGCAAATATTCTACATTCTAGGTATAACTGTAATAAAGTATTCATTAATCTACTGTTTGTTTGTTTGTGTTATGGTGTTTAACGCACCACTCTCAACAATACTTCAGGCATATCGTGGCGATCAGTTCTTTCCACATGTGGGTTATGTGTCAACCTTCACACATAACTGGACGAACAGCGTTATTATAAAGAACCTCATGATTGTGAACATTTTACATAATATATTCGTGACACAGAAGTTGTCATATGTATAATATTAGTTTTGTTGCACAGAGCCGATGGCTTCAAACATTAGATAATATACAAAGCCATATTGCATATTATAATGACACAATAGTCTACTTTGGGCCAAATCCGAGCTGTCAATGCACATCTTTCGTTATTATCTATATGGCCAATATTATTTCAATCATGAGTGTTAGTGGTATCGATGTTGTCGCTATTATAATTTAAATCTTATTAAAAAAAGCAGAACATTCCTGATTTTTCAAGAAATGTGTGAAAAAAAATAGACAACAAAATAGATGCATGTAGTTTCTGACAACAAGAAACTGCCGTCAAGACTGTATTCATTACAAATGTATTGAGTAGATATTTTAATATCATTTGAACTCAATGTAAGCAATAGGAAACAGAGAAACCATAATAACTTATTGAAAATTAAAGCCACGAAAAAAATAGGTAATGCACTTTACATGACCAAACTATTTCACATGTAATTGTAAAAAGCAGTAACATGTATATGGTGGAATATATCTGTAGATTTATGGTTTCGATCTGAAATTTACCTCTAAATTTACTCACACTCAGTCTGACACAATAGTTGATTAAAATAAAATAAAAAAATACCATATTAAAAAATCAAACTCATAAACATTTCGAATTGGTTTAAAACCATTAGCGCTGGTTGTAGATTAATGTAATAAAATTAATAACAGAAGTAAATTCAGGACGATTTCTTTCCGAACACATCACATCACCGATTCACGGAGTTCAGCTCTTCCCACCTCTACAAATACGTTTGTAGTTGTAATTTTGCAAATCTAGTTCTCAAATTTCAAGTGAATTGGATAACAAAACCTTCATAAAATGAATGGAAACCAACAATTAAAACTATCAACGCATGCACACTCCCGTGCACTCTTCAACAAACCATTTACAGAGTTCGGCTCATTCAATCTCTAATGTGCACTTTGTATTTGTATTTACAAATATAAATAAGAAATGTATTGCCGATTTAAAACAAGTTTTCAAACAAAGACACATTAAGACGTCTTACCTTTGGGTATCAGTGTAATATTTAGATCAACAGATCCCAAATGGTTCACAATTCTTAACATATATAATTTAAAGTCTGACTCGTTTTTCACTTCTATTAAGGAAAAATGTTGTCGAATGCCACTGTGTTCTATCTTATAAATGTTAGATTGCTCAAGCAAACCTGAATTAACAGGCTTGTGATTTTTAACGCCACAATATTTTAACTATATCATGGAGGTCAGTTTTATTGGTGGAAGAAACCAGGAGAAAACCACCGTCCTATCGTAATTCACTTCCAAACTTTATCACGTATTCTTGTATTGAGTACAACTCGCTATGAGTGGAATTCGAACTCACAATGATAGTGGTGATAGGCACTGATTTCACAGGTAGTTAGAAAATGCATGAAATAAAACATTTAGATTCTATTAAAGATAAAATAACTGCATAGATATGTTTGTATAAGCTACAGTATAACCACGATGACCTTTCAGTGTTGTTTTAAAATAGTTCATGTACTTCAAGTAACAAGAGTTTAAATATATCCTACAAAGTCATAGTCTGTTTGTTATATATTTGTAATTGACCTACACTTTTGATTGATTTTCGGTTTTTTGTTTTAAATTCAAGACTTTTAACAAGAGGTATACCATGTCGTTAACATACTTTCTGCATGGACGCTTAGTGATATATAAACACACAGATTATCATTTCTCCTCAATTCTCGACAATATTAAACATCATCTACTTTTTATTTGATAAGAGTATTATTTTTAATTAATATGCAAATTCATTTTTAAAATTACTAATTAAAATTGAGAGCAATTCAGACATCCATCTATAACTTACATATCTTTATTAGATTAGAGTTTGATTAATGCCCGGTTCTTAAAAGGGTACGTGTTACTCGATCTTTAGTGTTATGTGTATGTTTTGTAGATCGTTGTTTGTCCTTTTGTACTTTTTATCTTTTGACCACAGTGTTTTCTGTTCTTCTTCGATGTACTGACTCTGATTATCCCTTCGGTATTTTCAAACTCTTCTCACTTGCAAATTCAAGATTATTTGGTAGGAGAGATAAAGCTGTCGAAAGAGTATTTCGTGTATGTACACATTGATTTTTCAATGTTATGCAATCAAACAGATCACTATAATTGTGTCGTTTCTCCTTAATTTTAGATCTTACTGAGCATCATATATGTAGTACTTTATTAGATACATAGTGGTGGTTATTTTCGAGTAAATGAGTATTTACATTTAAGTATTCTTAATCTACGTTTCTATGAATACAAGATGAGCGATAACAAGACAATACAAATAAAGATTAAAAATAAAATACCACGTTGCCGGAAAATTCATACAGCAAAATCGCAGAGAGAAGCAGAATGGATACTCATAACGCACAAATAATTAACAAATACATGACGGCTCACTTTCCTGGCTTGGTACAGGTAATTCAATAGAATATAGTATGGACCCAAGCCCGTCTTTTTGATGAACATCTTATAGTTCCTAAGCAATATTATTATTATTAAAAGAAATGTTCTTGCTCCCTCAGGCATACGTGACCTTAGACTAGTTTGGCATTCAGTACGTGGCCAAGTTATTACAGAAATTGTCTTTGTATTTTATTGTATTTATCTTCTATTTTAAATACGCACTTGCAGATTCCAACAATATAGTATACTGAAGAGTTTGACTGGCACCATATACCAGCTGTAATCTATAGCTAACATTGAAGTCAGATTCTTCCAAATCTTTGATGGTCAGCATAACACTGTAGCCATCCAGTTGTACATCTTTACTATGGAATGTATCATTAACTATTGATGATCTTTCTGACACGACATATTTGGTTGATGGTGACACTGGTGTGTTACCTCGATACCACGTTTTTGTTTTATATAAAGGTATACTGTATACATAAACATTGACATCTACATTTTTACCAAATTCACCATACTGTGTTAATCTGTTGTCATTTGTAATTACTGGTTGAGCTGAAAGGTACAGAACATAATAGTGACATGTAATATATTTGTGTAATATCATGAAGAATCTGGTCTACTATAGATTAAAAGAAAAGAGAAGAAATGTAGAGGTACAATGTGATAAATATTAATTATCAGTTTCTGACCATATTTTTAAACAATTGAACTAAATCGTATTATTATAATATGTATTTTTTCAGTTTATTCGTAAAGAGGAGACAATTATGTCTTTTGATATCAGTGACATATTTACCTTAAAGGGTAAGGAAGTTGTTTTGGGTGAGACGGTGAGTTATTGTTGAATAAAGCCAACTGAGCACGTTTTCAGCTGTTCTAAATTATATCATATATGATATCTCTAGATTCTTTGTTATATAACGTTCATATTGCATAATCAGATTATGTCTATTTTTACATACCGTTTATTTTGACATAATCGATCATGCCTGTTACATATACCATTGATCATGACATAGCCAAATCCTGTCTGTTTTTTATACATTTTACTATGACATAACCAGATCCTGTTTGTTTTACACACCGATTTTCATGACATAACCAGATCTTGTTTACATACCATTTATTGTGACATAATTAGATCATGTCTGTTTTACATATCGTTTATTGTGACATAACCAGATTCTCTCTGTTTTGCATACTGTGTATTGTGACATAGCCAGATCCTGTATGTTTTACATACCGTTTATTGTGACATAATTATATCATGTCTGTTTTACATATCGTTTATTGTGACATAACCTGATGCTCTCTGTTTTACATACCATTTACTATGACGTATCCAGAACCTGTCTGTTGTACTTTGCCATCTCTACCTGCAATACCATTACCAGCTGTACATACATATTCACCACTGTCCTGATATCTATCTTCTACAGGAATATTTGGTAATGTTAGTACACCATTAGTCTCGCCATCCAACTCACGAATCAGTACACCATACTTAGACTTGTGGTGCCATTTATAGAAGATATATGTACTAGGATTACCTACAGTTACACATACCACTGTTCTGGTGTCTTCATTTTCCTCAAAGGTAGCATCACTTACTGTAACAGTTGGTGCATCTGTAAATGGAAATGCACAAAATAATGTGGTCAATATATGTATCAAATTGTTGGTAATACTAATGGTCGAATGGTATGTAAAATGTCGTTCATCATGTATTGCTGTTTTCCCATACAATTATCTTACAAAATTACGTTGAAATTGTAAAAAAAAGTGCATTGAATGCTTCCATGATTTACCAGATTTGCTTAAAGCAAAGAGAACTAATAACACATATAATACATGGTTTCGGTTATCACGCTAATGATTGTCTGTCCTGCTTCCAAAAAATGAAAATACAAATTAGATTGTGTCAACTCCCTGAATACATATTACAAAATACAACAATGTACAACATAATTTTTGTTTTTGATTAAATTAATAATTTTAATTTTTTTTTTTCGGGTACCGGTAAACTGAGAAACGAAAAGAAACGAAACGAAAACAAAATCCAACGAAATCTGTGAAGTAGAAAAACGTAATCCAACGAAATGAAACGAAATCTGGAAAGTAAGAAAACGAAATCCAACGAAATTTGTAAAGCAAGAAAACAAAATATAGCGAAAAGAAACGAAATTTATAAAGTAAGAAAACAATATCAAATGAAAACAAGAACGAATTATGTAAAGTAAGACAAGAATCGAAACGAAATAACGTTTATTCTTTGTCAACACTACTAGAGATGTCCAATAAAATTGCGTAACTCGACCTAAGCTACCTATCGAGACGTATCTTTACCTATGGTCACGAAGCATGACGTACAGGATCCTACACGGAAGTTTGATTGACAATTACAATAACATTCAGCATTCATTCAAATACTAAAGTATTCCACATCTCAGTATTTTCTATTTGATACCGACTGCCGGACTGGATGCCCACTTCGGATTGAATTATTTACTGTTGCTTGTTTAACGTTCAGTCGTTAAAATTTCATGCATAATCGGGACGAGAACAAGTTGAAAAAAAATCAATTTGATAAAGAAAAGCGAGGTTGGGATGGGAAACAGGAAAAACAATTTTTGAATGCCATGGCCTGGGAAAAGGAGAGAGCTGGATAGGGGCGGACAATTTTGCCATCTATAGCGGCCCCAAGGTAGCATAGGGGCATACTCTTGCGAAATTTACAGATGGGATCTTTTATGTGCATGAAAAGTGGCATCCTCCACACACGTTGGCCTACTATGGTCCGCGGTAAGATTTTCCTCTAATAGCCTGACAACTCCCGAAGCGAGGGCTACCCTGTTTAGCCATCGAGTCACCTAAGGTATACATCTTAGTTGCTCAGAGGGCTGAGCATCCGATCCCCGGCCAGACTCTAAGTACTGTTAGTCGGCTTTTACGACAAGCCGAGATCTGCTACAGGCCTATTCTTTATGACACCCGGGACTCGCACAGGGATTTTGGAAAACAACATCTTGAGAAATGTCCTCTGTCAAAATTATGCACAGTAACTATATAATTCCATCATATTATACATCTTGAATATTATTGTAACGGGATAAGTCAGTAAGTGCACATTTTGGGAGCTAAGTGTCCAAAGAACGGGTTGTTCGGTAGTTAGGGACCAGGCAAAATTTATCAGGGGTTGGGACCGGTGCATTTCAATTTTGCCTCTTAAAAAGTCTTTCTCCCATGTTCAATATTTATGAAGAAAATCTACATGTCCCATGTCTAATCTCAATGAAAATAATATAGGTTTTCCCAACTTCTACCAAGAAAACTTGAAGTCCCATGAAAACATTTTGCAAAAATATCTTTGTCGCATGGCCTTTTGCGCTGGTCCATATTGCCAGGTCCCTTAGAGGCGAAGTTTTGTTTCAGTTACATGTCGTATGAGGAATACTAAAACAAAAATTTAAAACAAGACGTCCAAAGGTTTAACAATCTGAAATTTACTAATTGAAAGTTTTATAGATAACGCATGTACTTTTGTTTTTTTAGACCATTTCACCAAAGCATTGATAAACATTGCTTTATTTGAATAAATAATACCCCACCCCCACCCCCTGCCTCTGTTAACATCATATTAAATCTGTAGAGAAAAGTCACTAAAATCCAATTTGCCATAGGAATCACACCCATTTGAAAATGTCTGGACACGGGCATGTAGACCTAGAATAGATCAGTAAAGTATCTATATTGTCTTAAAACATAAATTATTGTCCTTAGAAATAACATGGAGTTTGAATGGAACTCATTGACATTTGGCGGACATTGAGGCCTTGACTCTAATCCAACTGTTTATCACCTACAAGTTAGAATTTTTGTTTTGTAAATGAAAGGTTCAAAATATCCTAACAGATATATGGATTACTCGTCAGGCGGGGGTTTTGGGCGTATGCCCCCCTACACATAGACAAAATACGATTTTTGCATGAAATCTTGATACCAAAAAAAATTCTCGCCTCGCTCAGCCCGCCGATTATTACTTTTTTTTACTCTAACCTGAAATCCTGGAAACGCCTCTGTATGTTAAAAACATATTGTTGAGAAATACAGTATATGAGAAAAACATGAACAATTTAGTCCAGAAACCATGGCCATGCACCTTTGTATTTTTTGCATTTTTGTAAACTATCGGTGTTATTGATATAGGACCCAATATGAAACTTTATTCAGTATCTCAGTATTTCCATTATTTTGGCGAAATAGTATTTTCGACAAACCTAAGACGGCCGAGCTGTGAATTGTTATTGGAAAAATAATAATTTCGACAAATCAGGTGCACTACTAATTTGAATGAATTCTGCTCTAATAACAACCTCATTCTTTATATAGGGAACATGTCACTTTACGAAGATATATATATATATCTATATACGAATGCAACTATCAGATTTCCACCGAAAGAGGGTGCATTTTACATCTGGAAGCTATTTTGGTCCTTGTGAAAAGACATTTTCTCCATTTTTTCGAAGTTTTAAAAAATCAAAAGCTAGATGAAAATAAAGCCCGGCGTTCCTTATATTCGGACAAAGTGAAATAAAAGTTGAACAGGTAACTCCACAATCGAAAAAGTTATGACTTGTCATCCATTTGTGATCAGAAACAACATCCCTCCTCCCCCTGGACACCCACCGAACATCGATTCCCATCACCACCTTTCTTCGTCGGAAAACTGCCCACAAATGCAACCCTTAAATTTGATAATACTGCCTTATACATATGCACATCGGGTAGTATTGTGAGTGAAGGTCGTTTCGCTATTGAGATATACAAATGTAGGCTTGCAAAAAAACCCACCCCCAAAAAAAGGAAAAATTAACGACATACTACTCCATCAAGAAAAGATACGGACAGACACTAGCCGTTATTATATCCCCCGTAACTTTGTTGGCGAGGGGATATAATTAATAATAAATAATGATAGAAACATTATGAAAATAATTATAAAAAACCTGTTAGTGTAAACCTTCCCTTTCCAAATGTCCGACTTAAGGGTCCTATAGAGTCCGTAATGCGACGTTCGCACGACCGCCGTGAAACACATTCTACTTCGAAATCGCGCAATAATGGCACGAATGTGGTACAACAATAGCGGAAATCGTGCGACGGTCCATAAATTTAAAATTAACACTGATGAAATATATTCATTACTTTCTGATTATAAGACTTTATTAAAACGATGATCGTGCGACTCTAAATCAGCTTTAACTCTTGAACGTCAATTCATTTCAGTCTGTTCGTTGGATTTCGTTTTCTTACTTAACAGATTTCGTTGGATTTTGTTTTCGTTTCGTTTCGTTTCTTTTCGTTTCTCAGCTTACCGGTACCCTTTATTTTCTCTTGGAATTTAGTAGCATTTCGTTCTTTCCATAAATTTCACTTTGTTGTCAACATCGTGTTGACCATTGCGTAAATGTCGTTGTTTCTCTGCCTCGTTTCTAGTTTATTTCACCTTCTTTCCTCTATCCCTACAAAACTTTGCTATTTTCAGCTTAGTGAAAAATGTGTAAATATCGAAATGTCATTTTGAATTGTCAACTTTTGCTATGGTAAGTGAAGAAAGTATAGGATATACGATTTTATCTGAACTGTATCAATGACAAATGCATAACATAATACGACATGGCCATGTAGATCTCTACTTCTGACAGGCAACGAAATATGGCAGGGCCAACTTGGTGAAAATGGACCCAACCCTGTTCCTAGTGTCTAGATAAATATAAAAAATGGAAATTCACCACAGATTAGCTTCATACAAATAACCTATGCTTCCATATACAAATGGCAACATAAACATGAACAATATAAAAACATATTCATTGGATACTCATGTTAGAATTAAATCAACAGTAATACTATAATTACATGTACAATACTAAACAACACTTACTAGTTCAGAAATCAAATTACCTCTATTGATAGCTAAATTTGTTCAACTTACATGTAACATTTAAAGTTAGGGAGGTTTGTACACCACTAGAAACAGCCACATTAACAGCTTTACAAGACAACACCTGTCCATTGTCATTCTTTCCTACACTGTATGTCAGGTCAGATATCACTCTATATGTATCACTAGCTGTGATATGACTGGATCGCTCTGTAGCATTAGATCTAACATTCTTCGGTCCTATTGTCCATTGTAATGTAGCTTTAGGACGACTACCTGTTATTGTACATGTTACATCTAGTGGCTTAGTTTCCTCTATACTGCCTGTATATCCAGTAATGATTGGTTGAAATGGTCTCACTGAAATAGTATGCATCCTCTTTACAAAGTGGGTGGTACTTACATTTGATAGAATCCTAAACTATAAATATAAGACGGTTTACTTTCACGATAAGAGAAAACGGATCAAATCGTTTTGCCGTTACCTCACCACTGACACGCTATACATAGTGTGATGTCGACGGGGGTAATTTAAATGCATTGGTTAGGAATTCCATTCAAAAAATATTGACGATGACGTTATTTTCCCTGTACCAGGTATAAATGTTGGAAAACCGTGGAATTGTACAGTCAAATCAAAGAAATTTGGAAAACTCTCTGCAAAGCAAATACCAAAGTATAAAGGAGTAGGGAAATTTGTTATTTATTGATCATTCGTGAACTAAGAACATCTGATAATTCAAAACATCGATCATATTTGTATCTTGTTGATTCTTGCTTTATTACATATTTGACAAAACTTCCTGTTTGGTACCGTGCCCTTTTTTCCGCCAAATTTGTAAAACAAAATAAAACATTGTTTGCCATTTTCCCACTTTCTAAATGTGCTTTAGGCGTAGTGTTTCAATAATATCAATGATACCATCAAGTGACGATTTTACTATATAAATCAAGAAAAAGGATGTCTTTATGAATTCGAAACTGTCTATTTTATGTTAATTGTAAGTTTTTGTTTTTTCTAGTATGGTAATTTTAGAAAAATCAAAAACATCATGATGACATTATCTAGTACAAAGTGAAAAGTGAAGCAGTGTATGTAGAACTACTTACAGTTTAAATATATCACTGCTGAATCAGTCACTAGATTATGTGAATAAGCAGGATTACTTGCTTGACATGTGACTGTTTTTCGATCATAAGATTTGTTGATGAATGTCAATGTGTGTTGTACTGACTGAGTCTGATTGGCTACAGACTGTCCGTCTATTCTCAATACAACATTAGGAGCTGGTGTACCTCCTAATGCTTTACATGACACAGTTAGATCCTGACCCTCTGTTCCAACTAATCTGTTGTTTTCTGGTGTAACGTTCTCTATGCTTAAACTAGATGGTGGGACTGTAAAATAATAACTACATTTCTGAATATAAATAAACACGTCCTTTTACATCTACTGTTACATGGAGATGTTCCTCCTATTGTTGATTATGTCGGTTTATTCTCCTCTGTACTCCAAAGTTGATAATGCAATACATGTGTACATAACGCGAAAAACAATAAATTAAATAGCACACGATACAAATGAAAGATATTGAGGCAATAAAGAGAGAATTACATTTGCAGGTGTACGGATTGGGTGTGCATGAGATCGTATATAATTCGAAATTGTTTCCCAATTATTAGTGCTTTATTAATCAAATTATACATTAAATTTGCTGACATATTTATGCAATGGTTGGAATTTCAGTAGAAGCTTTAGTGATGTTCGCATTAATTGTAATATATATGATTAAAACTATAAAAAGTGTTACATCAATAACCCCTTTTTTCCCTTTGATGTCTCTATGAAGTTCAGATTAAAATGTGCTTGTAGGAAATCATGTCCTATTAACTGGAATTGATATTGTACCATACTCAGTTAACCAACCATTACAACTTTGTTACAACCTCTATACTCTAAATACCCAATTTCTGACATGTGGCAATTCAAATGTAACTGATGAACAAAATTGTATTATATTTAAATATGCTTTGATTATATTTTTCAAATCAAATACTTTATTGCCATTATACAATTACTGAATGTGACAAAAATAAACAGAATACAAACAATACATACATGGTAATAAAGACAAAATAATTTTCAAATGAACATTTCAAGAGTCCCCTGTCCTCAGTTCTGTATACTGTCTTAAAAAGGAACCAAGCTTTTTTATCTGAGTAGTTGTTTTAGGATTGAGGATATATGTCACTTTATCACAATCTGATAAACAATTAAAATTTTCATTGTCATTTTTTTTTAAATCCAAATAATCTTTTCTTGTGGCATTGTTATTTTTGCAATATAAAATGAAGTATAAATGTTCAAAAAGATTCCTTATCGTACCACTGGTATAGCTGGAATTGAATTGGGTGAACATGCACATCATATGAATCCATCTTGATTTTATTTTCCCTTCTGTTCGTGAATATTCATCTTTGATTCGTTATTAGTGCTATATATAGTAATTGCATACCTTTTATGTACTTTTTTAATGTAACAAATTGTAATTTGGAGAAGACTTCATAAGTTTGTTTAAAGTGTGTCTTATCTATTTTGTCTATTTAATTGGCAAATGCAGTATTTTTTAACTAAACATTGTTGAATCTAAATGCAACTGGAAATCTGACTGGAAAATGGAGTTTCATACCAGTAATTGCCAGCTTTTACGTGTTACCAACAAACGTAAGCCATCCCCCACAAGCTATGACATACATGGACATAAACTGGCATTAGTAGGCTCGGAAAAATATTTAGGTGTAACAATCCACAAAACCATCAACTGGAACACCCATATCGAAAACATTAGTAAAAAGGCCAACTCAACCAGGGCCTTTATTCAAAGAAATATGCAACACTGTCCACAGAGAACAAAAGCTGTATGCAACACAACGCTAGTAAGACCATTCCTTGAGTACGCATGTACAGTTTGGGACCCATTTACCAACGTTAAAATCAAAAATTTTGAAAGTGTACAAAGACGACTAGACCGGTTTGTAATGAACGACTATCAACAAACCAGCAGGTAACAACTATGCTAAATACACTACAGTGGCAGGCATTATCCGAGAGAAGGACACGATATAAAGCTGTTATGCTGTATAGAATTGTAAATGGCCTCATCGCAATACCACCGCTTGAGTTGCATACAACAAAATCTGTAACTAGAGGTCACATAGCCCGATGTATTGTCCCATACGCCAGAACTTCAACCTACCGGCACCCCTCCTTTCCAGACAGCATAAGGATATGGAACAGCCTTCCACAACCATTAGTTGATAGTACCTCCCTAGATGCTTTCAAGCAGGGGATACTGAGCTGCAGCATCCCTTAATCGCACCATCAGACTGTTTTTAATTTGCACCTGTATATATTGTTTTGCACCTTTGTTGTCACACCCAGTATGGGCAATAGTGCGACAATACTCAATTAGAGGACTACACTGTATTGGAAAACGAACTGGGCTGGGCTTATATCACGGTACAAATTGAAGGTCTAAATGTTGTACCATAGCTTAAATCTGTGTTAATTTTCAGTCATTTTATTTCTGTTACAAAGCTCATCATACTCATCATGAACTTATTACAGTAAACAAACTCATCGTTGGGGTTCGTGTCTTTAAATAAGTTAATTCGTAAGAACCATGGTATATACTATGCATTGAGAATGGTGTAAAATAGTTAATATGTAAAGTGTATGAGTGAGTGAGTGAGTGAGTGAGTGAGTGAGTGAGTGAGTGATTGTTGTTTAACGCCAATTCACCAATGTTTATGCTATATCATGACGAGAATAGGTTTATTATCAATGAGATGATGATGAGGTCCTCTTTGTTCTAGACCAAAACGCTGAGTTGGATTTCCATAGTGCTAGCTCACTTTAAAAACAGTCCACGGATAGACATGTCGCTCCACTCGGACACATTATTCTGATTCCGAGCCAACAAGTCTTTGCTCTTTCTCCTTACAGCTGCATGTTAGGAGGAGAAGCATCAAATACCAATTTTATGGTCTTTGGCTTGACCCGAACGGGGTTTGAACCCACGATCAAACGCACTGTACTGTACGCTAACCATTACGCCATGGATGCGGTACTGTAAAGTGTATGGTGTAATAATTAATATTAGTTATAATCTTGATATCTTCAACATTTGTATATATAAGAATTAAGAAATATTTGTCGACGTGATAAATGTCAAGTTAAATATAATTTCTTTAAATGTTTTATTTAATCTTATATGATTAACGTTGGTTATATTAGTGTGTTGTTTTATTGGTGAATCTTATTAATTTGTGGATTACCGGTATTAGATATTGTCAATTAATTTAATACTATTTTAGAACTGAATTTACAGAATTCAACGTATTATACATTAAGGATGCTTGGACACTGAATGCAAACTGAATTGCATATATCATTTACATATCGTTTGCTTTTGTTTCTGTTGTTAATAAATTTATATGAAAATTGTATACATTTATACATTTGAGATGCAAAATAATGTGCTTAATCTTTCAACTGTTGGTATGTTCTAATCGGTTTGTAGTGCGGTAAATATATAATTTATGTGGCGAGGGTTGGAAACGGGGAAAAGACGAGCCTTCGCGAGTCTTTCCATCCGTTTCGTGCCGAGCCACATGAATTCTATATTTACCGTCAGTATACCAATATTGTATTTATCATGGAATACAATTTCCCCAAAAAATGTTAATTTAATAATACAAAACACCCATTGATACCCCAATAGAAGATCCAGTAAGGGGTGTGGCTTAATAGCTTTGTTAGGCTAATGTGAAAAGTGTTACTATGACAATGTAAAGTGGTAGTATGACACTGTCATAATAAAGCAACAGCTTATTTCACCCCATTTATTATGACAAAGCATAACCCAATGCAGAAAAAAAAGGTTTTTTACGATGTAATGTGTTGAAATGTTTCCCTTATTATCGTCATACTTCCTATAAAAAACGCTTACTTTGATAATTATTATGAGGTTTTTGGAAACTCGTGTTTATTAACTGCTACAGTTCAAGCAAAGACAACTAATTCTACTTAAAAATAGTCTATATTAACATTAGCTGATAAACCCAGTGAAAATGCTGTGGACGTCAAATTGTATAATTATATTTACAATTTCTAGTAGACGCTTAGTATATCCATATTATTCTATGTCTTGAAGATTAAATGAATACCGTCTATATATAGAAAGAGAAATATTTGTTTAAATATACCCGACTTTAAATTGATGTGTTAGTCTTTGGTAGCTTCAGTGACAGAAGTTCAATGTGTTTGATAATGTGGCGTAGCAAGAAATCAGAGACATTTAACACGGGAAATTGATCCAACTTCAAAAATGAATTTTAGAACTACCAACAAAAACGGATATATCCCCATACCCCCTCCCCCCATAAAATTGACTATTATATAATTACAACTACATTGTACCTACGAGATCCAACTGCAAATAGAAGTATTGAATCACTCCATTAAGCAATGCCTGACATCTATACTTCTTAACATCAGACATTCCAACATTTAGTATGTGTAATCTGTAATACAGTTCTGTTGATGGATTCTTAGATGTTGAATATTTAGAAACATTTATAGTAGCACCTGCATCTGCTATAATAATCCACTTAAAACCATTATACATGTACCAATCCAGACCGTTACTTTCAAATCCACATTGTAGAACAGCTTCTCCACCTTGTACTTCATATACTGGAGTAGGATTTGATACATCGCTGGTACAATAAATACTACCTACACGATAAAAAAATGTTTCAAATATCAGTATAAAAACATGAATAGAAAAAACCTATGAAATACCTTAAAACAATGTGGTCAAATCGTAATACTTTTTTAAAAGTCAATAATAAGAATATTTGAAAATGAGTTGAAATTGGAAAATTAAACGAAATCAATTGAAGTTTGATTTCAATTCCATGAAGCAAATGTATGGTACATAGGTGTTACGTGAGATGAACAGCCTCGTCCTGATATCAGATTTTAGAGTAAATTAGATGCAATGTTACTGGGTTGGGTGTGGTGGGCACGTAACACCTATGTACCATACATTTGCTTCATGGAATTGAAATCAAACTTCAATTGATTTCGTTTAATTTTCCAATTCCATTTCACAAATATGGTACATAGCTGTCACGTGAGATGTTTAGAGAAATTGCATCTATTTACCACAGTTGATTAAGTGACTATTAATGACAGTTAATCATATAAATCGAAACAGTTTCAATCATTTATATATAAACTACTTATCTATGTTACACAATCAAATATTGCAAGCTGTCTAGAATGTCTAAGAACTACTTATCTTTGTTTACACAATCAAGTATGGCAGTACAAAAACCCGTATCTACAGTTATTGGTCGGTTATAAAAATTTCTGAATGTGCATTGATTGCTCCATCCCGCAGTTCTTAAAATTGTAGCAAGCGGTAGTCCCTTATCAGACACTGCGGACACGGATGCCGATCTCACACTGTGAGGTTTAAAGAAAGACGTATCAATACCAGAGGCTGTCATAATAGTTCTCATCCATCTAGAGATAGTATCTTTACTTACGCCTTTGTAAGGTGCCACAAAGCTAATAAACAGCCTACTTTCTTGACCTCGTAAATGTTCTGTCATTTGTAGATACATTTTCAAACAAGTTACTATACACAAATCCTTATTTACATAGCTATTTAAAACAATTTCACTTAAATGTTTTCCTGGTTTACTTTGCTTGACAAGATCCCCAATCCGTATTTTAACAACACTTTTAGAGAAGAGTATATTTCTTTTGTCTATTAAATGAATAGACTGTAATTGTTGAGCTGTTAACAAAGAGAGTAATGCACAAAGTTTTAATGGCATCTGTTTGAGCGTTAAGCTGTCGTTACTTAACGTCTGTAAATAGTGAAGAAATATTGAAACATCCCAAGTAAAATTGTATCTGGGCAATGACGGTTTCAGTAGAAAAATTCCTCGCATAAATCGCTTCACTAATGTGTTATTGCCGACGGACACTTGTCCATTTAACATCAAAAAGGAAGACAGTGCAGACCGGGCAGTGTTAATTCCACTATATCCAATTCCCGAGTTAAAAAGAGTTGCCAAAAAATCTAAAATCAGATTTATAGATGATGACATGGGATCAGCATGTTTTTCAGCGCAAAAACGCATCCATCTTTGGATATAAGTCCAATATTGTTTCTTTGTTGAATCTCGCCATGGGTGCAAAATGATGTCGACAACTGGTTTTGATAAGCCTTGGTTTTCAAACGATTGCCTGATAATTTGAAAACTGTCAGGTGGAGTTTCTGTAATAACGGGTGTTTCTGCGATTTTTGGAACGGGAGTGTCACGAGTTTTTGATTGACGGGAAGAATTCTGGGACAATCGACTAAGAGTTGAAGAATTTTGGGAAACCAAGATTGAGTTGGCCACAGCGGGGCAATTAGTAATGCATCTGCTTTGTCCTCTTCCAGTTTCTTTAATACTACTCCTAGAATACTGAAAGGAGGAAAAATATAGTTAAATTCATTTGTCCAACTAACAGTAAAAGCATCTACAATTAGTGCATTTGGGTCAGGCTTAAATGAACAATACCGTGTCAATTTGCTATTGAGACGTGACGCAAACAAGTCAATATCCGGTTTTCCAAATTGATTTATAACTTTCGTGAAAACTTCATTATCTAATTCCCATTCAGTATCGTCATTGCGATGTCGCGATTCATAATCAGCTTCAGTATTCTGACCAGATGTCTCGGTTTTTACACCAAAGTATAATTTCTCGTGTCAGTTCGTTAAGATTTGCCTTCATTCCGCCCATTTTATTAATATACGTAACAGCGGTAGTGTTATCTATCATAGCACGTATGTGTACAGAAGTCATTGCAGCGCAAAATGATATTAAAGTTAAATACACAGCAAGAAGTTCAAGTTGATTAATGTGATAACAACTTTCCTCGGAAGACCACCGACCACCCGTTGATTGATCTCCATAGACTCCTCCCCAACCTGTCAATGAGGCGTCAAATTTAATCACTATTGATGGATTTTCGATTGTAACGTACTTTTTGCTAATCTCAATGTTAGCAATCCACCAATTAATGTCTAATTTGCATTTATCATCAAGAGAAAATTTTGCATCAAAATTGCCACGAAATCTTCGCAGTTGTTCATTTTTCGCTATTTCGAGTCTTTTATGAAACAATTTCGCATATGGAACTCCAAATTCACTGGCCACCATTTTTCCTATTAATTCCGAAATTTCCCGTATAGAAACTATAGATTTTGATAAAATGAGTGCACAAACTTCTTTTATTTTGATTGCTTTTCCAACCGTAAGTCGAAGAGACATGTCAACAGAATTTAGAATAAAACCTATATATTGTATCTCTTGAACTGGTATAAAAACAGATTTGTCCGGATGAATTGTAAGTCCCAGATTGTCAAGAAGTTCAACAGTATCTTGAATGTTAGTTGTGCATTCCGCATATGATTCGTTAATTAAGAGAGAATCGTCTATATAGGCTGTGTTGCAATGACCCATTTTCCGTAATTTGGAAAAAGCGCATTTCATAATCTTTGTAAAAACCCGAGGGCATGTACTTAAACCCTGTGCTAAACATGTAACCTGGTATAATGTGTTATTCCATCTGAATCTTAGATATTTTCGATCACACTGTCTCACAGGAATACTGAAAAATGCGTCTTTTAAATCAATGCTGCCGAAATAACAATTTTTGGACATTAAGTTAATTGCAGTTTTTAAACTGTCCATTTTGAAGTGATAATTTTCTATGAACTCGTTTAATGATTTCAGATTCAAAATAACTCTATGTGTCCCATCTTTTTTGGGCCTAATAAATATGTGCGTAACAAACTGATGTTTACAAGGAGACGCCTCTTCCACAATGCCTTTTGACAAAAACGTGTCTATTTCTAAACTAATAGCAGTTTTTTCGTTTTCACTAAAATTTGGATTGTTACAATTATTTCTTTCTGGTGGTAAAGTGTGGAACCTTAACTGATATCCATTTAATGCATCTAAAACAGCTTTATCAGTAGTAATAATTCTCCATTTCTCAATGAAATGTTTAACTTTCCCTGCTTGAAAATTTTTAGGTGTATTAATGCATTTCAAATAGTCTGTTTTCCTTAAATTTTCATGCATACTGTTATCAGTAGTTTGACTAACCTGCTTGTCTAACGGTGGCCCGATTTGTTGAATGATTTCCCCCCTCTCCCTCGTTTGTTGAGGGGAAATCGACCTTGGCCTAAAAAATGACCTCTTCCTCTAGAAGAATCTGATCTGTGATTGTTTTGATTTGATGGATAGTTGTTATATCCACTTCCAGA
>MJUT01051488.1:292500-307545 GCA_002080005.1 Gigantidas platifrons
ATATATAAATAGTAAATTGTGTTATTTCCTAAATACAAAAAAATATAAAAACAAACACAAAAGGCTTACTTTCAAGATATATTTATCATACTGAGACGATAAAGTCTGCTTCACTTGCAATTCACATATTTGATCTTTGTGTCAGAAATATTATCAAATACTATTAACTTTATTATAATAATATGCCACCATTTAATATATAAAAACTGCCGTGACTTGAGAATGTAAAACATAATTCAAAATCAAGCTGAAGTTATTTTTGATGATTATTCATATATCGTTTAAAACTTGTAAAATGTATTTGGTTGGACTGCAGAATTTATCTAGATTGAGTCATGATATATAATATTGAACCATTATACAGAGTCGTAAATTGTTGGATTTGCAATTTACCACCAGCAAGGACTTGCAACACAATTACAGCACATGTTGGAACTGCTACAAGTGTCTGCTACGTGTATGAATCATGTTGCTCCTCAAACATGTGCCACTAGCATACATCAGGGCGAGGCGTTGTCTTTGATTCGAATAGTATATCCAACGGGGTCGTATCCTGAAACGGAGAAACTAGGTTCTATATCCATAATGTTAGGTTTCCTCTAGTGTAGCACATCTACTTATTTACTCGATCTTAATCCCCCAACGATCCAAACTACGGCTATTTATCCCCTGCGAAATGACAACGATATTCTTGTTCCATTCTGTAGACTTTCTTTAATCAGAACTTCTTTCGTCCCGGCTACAGTAAGGGAATGTAACAGCCTTAATCTTTCAGGGCGTAATATTGACACATTATCCAAATTTAAAAAGGCAATCCGCAGTTCAATCTCAATGCTAATTCCAAGACACTATTTTGTGGTCCTGGAAAATGAATATAATTTTAACACAGCTTCGCTGCAATGCATCCTTCTTTACGTAAAGTTAAAATTTTATCAAATGTAACTGTGGCGCATCATATGCAAATTCTTACCATTTCGTTTTTGATTGTGATAAATATACAGATAATAGGGGAATATTATTTAACTGTCTTAATTGGCTACCTTCTAACATTATTATTGATGTTAATCTACTGACAAAAGGAAGTGATTTCCTAACATATCAAGAAAATACAATTCTTTTTGAACATGCTTCTAAATATATTAAAGATTCCAAAAGATTTACAATTGTCTAGATAATCTAAATAACCAACACACATCTCCAAATACATTTATTCTCCTTTCTTTTCTTTCATATAGTGTATCTATCTATATGTGTGTATATAACACCATAACCCTGGTATACAATCAGTATGTGTTAATTTATCTCTATGCATATTATATACATATTATATTATTTCATTGTGCATGCTAATACATATTGTAATTAATTGTATTTTGGAGAAGACTTCATCAGTTGGAAAAACTAGTGTCCGATCCCTATTTGTTATATTTAGCAAGTAAAAATATGCTTAAACTAAACTAACTAAATCTCAAATCTCTGAAAGCATTATCAAAATGAAATATATAGCAAATACATGTACATATTTATATTCATTTGTTCTTCCTTCTGTGTATTATTACAATTTAAAGGACAAAGTTAAGATAAATTAAATATGAACATCACTATCTGTTGCACTTCAGACGTTTTCTTTCTTATTTGAAGTTGTAAGCAAACATATTTCTAGATAGATAATATCACACGCTATCTTAACAACATCAATGTTCACAACATGAATACAATGAGGCTTACAGATAAAGATTCATTCATTCATTCTGATGAAACAAAAGACAAAGATACAAGCAACCTATATACAGTTATGTTATCTTTAGAAGGATCTTAATGTTGTATGTCAGTTATATACCAATAACACAGAAGTATAATGATACAAATTACACTGGAAATATGATGATAATACTACTAGAGGACAAAAACAAAATACAAGTCAATTTTCAAATTTTAATATACAAATGTATTTCATTGTGATAGTTTAAACCTATGTATATCGTCGTTCTACGGCTACTGATTACCATTTGGTAGGTTTCAAACTTTTCTTGCATGTAATAATCAAACATATATTTCCATATGTTGGTCAGTGAAAACACTTCCATATTTTCCGGCGCTATATTATAAGAGTTTGAAGATATCAAAGGGGTAATCAGAATCCGTAAATAGAAATACCTGTAAATTCATAAGAAAATGTTCACTCTGATTATCACAAAGTTAATCAGAAAACAGTTAAAAAGCAACATAATTTTACGTCTTTCTAACGATTTAAGAGAGCATTCCATTCACTGTTAAAAGGGGTATTAGTTTTAGAGGCTTTGTGTTGTATCACCCCAAGGTCTTGAAGACTTTTGAAAAAAAAAATATTGGTTGTAGTGGCTTCTCGCTACATCTCCCCAAGAATGCTCTAGGCTGCTGGAATGGCTATTGGTGGTGGATGCTTTATGCTGAAATGTCCCCAATGTGCTGTAGGCTGTTGAAGTTACTATTGATTGTAGAAGTGTTATGTTGTCTCCCTCCAACGTACCGTAGGATGCTACAATGACTATAGGTTGTATAGTCTTTACATTGTACCCCTCCCTCCCGCCCTCGCCCAAAATGCCGTAGACTGCTAAAATGGATATTGGTTGTAGAGATTGTAGGTTGTAAAGCAAAAACACAGAGTTCTCATATAATTATTTATAAGACAAATGACAGATTATGACAAGTGCGAATATCAAATAATTAACTGAATCAACTAGAACATCATATGTGCATAGTTGTAGATCAAGAGATCATAATTGTGTTATACAAATGTAGTCTGTCACGCTCAAAACCAACTGCCAAAAAATAGAGAGTCGTAGTGGTCGTCATCGCATGTAGATGGATTTGCAACTACCAGTGCAATTAGTGTCTCTCACCACTTAAGTGGTGACTTCGATACCCGCTCAAGACGAGGTGTACTAGATACATCATTATGTGATGAAGTTTGTTATGTCGTAGTTTTCTTCAGGTACTCCTATTTCCTCCATGAATAAAACTGACCGTCACGATATAACTAGAATGTTGTTGAAAGTGGCGTTATCTTAAGCAAAGCACATCCTTATTATTTGGTGAATGTCTAAAACGAGCTACAATTGAATTCATGCTTTTGCATATTTCTGTACACATAGCTTGTTATGAACATAATCCCTGTAGTAATATGAAATCCCACAGTAGCTCTGTTTTCTGTGTTATATACCAGCAGTAGCAGTATGTCCACTTTTCTACGACAGTGGGTAGGCATTGCAGGAACAGAAAATAAACCACAAATCACTTAACAAAGCTCGCAATACAGTAAAGATGACAGCAGCATCGTTAACTGAGTGTTATATTTCCTGATTCATATGGTGTAGCTCAGACAAATGACTTTATTATTAATATATACTTAATTGAAGTGTTCAAATAGTTTTTAAGATGTCTATAAATATTTAGTAGTATGTCAAGTACCATTGAAACATATTTGTGTATAGTGTATATCTGTACAATGACACCCACTCAATGTAAATATTCCTAGGGAATCCAGAAAAGATACAGGGTAGTGTATTACATCTAATAATTCGACCTAACAGTGTTGAATGTTAGATGATTTGGCTGACAACCTTGTTATTGGTGGCTATGCTATATCTCCATCAGCAGGATGCGAACGATTTGCATAATTACAAGACATATATTATCATCATATGTTAGGTTTGGTTCCATTTTGTAGAGCAGGATATTAAATGCATCACAATTAACGACGATGAATGATTGCCATGAAGACACAAAATAATGTCAAAGACCTACTTAGGCTTTAGTCATGTGAGCATGAAATGAAAGCACAAACACAGACCCCTAATCTAATTATTCATAAGACCAACTTACAGGTTAAGACAATTGGAAATAGGCATTAATTAAATTAATCAACTAGAACATCACATCTTTATGGTTGAAGATAAAGTGAGAATAATTATGTTTGTCACCCTCAAAAACAAAAGCCAAAAAGAAGACCCATATGCTTAACATGAAGACTATTTTATCAACATATGTTTGACATGAAGACTATGTTATCAACATATACTTAACATGAAGACTATTTTATCAGTCCTTACAAGACACAGAAAGCATGCTTTATAAATCAACATTCAGTCAGAGTGTGGTCTTCAGTGGCGCGAGAAGTGATATCTCAAAATAAATGTGAGTTACTGATGCAATTAGAGTGTGGTCTTCAGTGGCGCAAGAACGGATATTTCAAAATAACTGTGAGTTACTAATGCAGCCAGAGTGTGGTCTTCAGTGGCGCGAGAACTGATATCTCAAAATAACTGTGAGTTACTGATGCAGTCAGGGTGTGGTTTTCAGTGGTGCGAGAACTGATATCTCAAAATAATTGTGAGTTACTGATGCAGCCAGAGTGAGGTCTTCAGTGGCGCGAGAACTGATATCTCAAAATAACTATGAGTTACTGATGCAGTCAGAGTGTGGTCTCCAGTGGCGTGAGAACTGATATCTCAAAATAACTGTGAGTTACCGATGTAGTCAGAGTGTGGTCTTCAGTGGCGCAAAAACTGATATCTCAAAATAACTGTGAGTTACTGATTCCAGCTCCCTTCATGTAATCATTTAATATTTACAGATGCAAGCATATCACAACATGTTTCAATACAAAGGCTGTTTTGTTGATATGGAAAGACGAATGTAGGTGACATATATGCTACATAATAAAGTATCAAATGGGTAATCAGAAGCCGTAAATCAAAAAAGGATAGACAATACAACGACCAAATGAAAAGGACAAAGGGACAAACGATCATCTACAAAACACTACACTGAAAATTAAAGATCGAGCAACACGAACCCCACAAAAAACCGAAGGTGAACTTCGTTGCTTAGCAGAGTTGGTAGTTTCTGCTCCACTGGAGTCGTATAACTAAACGAAACGAACATCATATATAGAAATCATGTTGGACACATGTATGCTTAAGTCAATGCAAGTAACATTTTTAAAGCATGAACATCCTACAAACCAATAAGAGTGAAGACTAAACGAATAGCTGTTACTTGGAAGTCGTAGAGTACTTCACAACATCATATTTTATGCAACAAAAACATGAAAACATATAATTGACAACATGAATAACACGAACCACACTAATATATAACGCTGTCGAACTTGGTTTCTCCGGAAGGGTAAGCTGTTGCTGCGCCCCTAGGTGCATCCGCTTGGATCATACGTTTGATCATTGTTTTCAAAAGGGACATTGCAATTCAAAGTCATGACACTGGATTTATATTGTTTTCAGTTTAATTGAATACTATGATTTGCTACGTGCAGAAATATATCAAGACATAAGCTTTTACCCTTTACCTGACATTGGTAAAATTATAATATAATCTTTGATCATGTTTCGCACCTTAACATTTCTTAGAGAAATGGCTGAACCGATATGATACCATCGATATAATTTTCAACGGCGTGTGTTTGAATACTGCTTTTATGAACAATAATAAGAAAAATGACATCTAATGCATCTAACTCTAACACTGTTGGGTTGGATTTCCAGAGGTATTTTTGAATAATTTAACACAATTAGTATTCTATACAGTTCGGGTATTTACATTGTATGGATGGCACTGCACACTCACACTGTATATACATATATATGTATCCCTTTAAAAACTACCTGCAAACTTCAACTATTCATGTATTATACGAAAGTCACTTTGATTGACTAAACAATATGAACCAGGAAGTATAATACTCAGATAACGATGTTGCTGTCAACTTTACTGTCGGTGGTGTTTATTGTTTTCTTAGGTAAGTCACATACTTTACGTTCTGTTACTGCAATATCTACACATTGTTGTGAAAGAAGTTACTGCTGGATATCATGTGACTACCGCGATTGTGCCCATAAAAAGAATATGTACATAAATATTTAAAATAAAAGTATGAATTCAAAGCACAGCTCATTGTAGACATAAATCAATTTATTATTTATCAAAATATGTTTTACATAAATTTGCAACGGATGTTTAATTGCAAAGATCTAGTATGTCGTTAAAGATATAATATGCATAAATAGCCGGTATAGTATCTCCAGGCCAACACTCCAAAATTCAAGAACATTTTCTCTTAATTTGATGAAAAGACATTCGGCAGAAAAGATTAATTCCAAAATAAATTTCTGAAGATGGAATAGAAACAAAAACAGACACCTTGAATATTTAAGCGAACAGAAATACTGTTATAAGTCTTTGTATAGTTCAAGAAGAGCTTGAAGTGTCCAATGGAGTAATCAGAACCCGTAAATCGAAGCAGGATAGTCAACACAATGGTTAAAAGATAAAGTACAAAGGGACAAACAACGATCTAACCAACATACGCATAACACTTAAGATCGAGTAAAACGATCTCCACTAAATTCTGTAAAAAATGATGAACATAAATATTATCTTTTAAATGATGAAAACACTTTCGTAACTGAAAGATCTGAGGATCAAAAGCAAACGTGTAAAGGAGAAATTACATCAGAGGAATGTCTCAAAGTTTCAAGAAAACATGGAATATATGAAAAACTAGTAATACGAAGGACCCCATCAAATTGTTAGTTTAGGCCTTTCAAGAAAAATACTAAGTACTAAATCTAACCAAATTTTAAGAAGATATCTATAAATATTTAGTAGTATGTCAAGTACCATTGAAATCTATGTGTAGATTGTATGTATGTAGAGTAACATCCACTCAATGTAAATATTCCCAGGTAATCGAGAAAAGATACCGGATAGTGTATTGCGTCTAATAATTCGACCCAACAGTGTTAAATGTTAGATGTTTTGGCTGATAACATTGTTATTGTTGGCTATGTTATATTTCCCTCAGCAGGATTCGAACGCTTTACACAATTACAAGACCTATATCATCATCGGCTGTTAGGCTTGGTCCCATTTGCTAGAGCAAGATATTAAAATGCATCACAAATAACGACCATAAAGGATTGCCATGAAGACACCAGATAATGTCAAACATTTACTTAGACTTTAGTCAGGTGAGCATGCAATGAAAGTAAAAACAGAGCTCTCATCAAATTATTTATAAGACCAAATGACAGGTTAAGACAACTGGAAATAGGTGTTAATTAACTGAATCAACTAGAACATCACATCTGTATGGTTTAATGTAAAAGGAGAATAATTATTTCTGTCATGCTCAAAAACAACAGCCAAAAAGAAGACGCATATGCTTAACATGAAGACTATTTTTACCAGTCCCTACAAGACACAGAAGTCATGCTTTATAAATCAACATTGATGCAGTCAGAGTGTGGTCTTCAGTGGCGCGAGAACTGATATCTCAAAATAACTGTGAGTTACTGATGCCAGCTCCCTTCATGTAATCATTTAATATTTACAGATGCAAGCATATCACAACATGTTTTAATATAAAGGCTGTTTTGTTGATATGGAAAGACGAATGTAGGTGACATATATTCTACATAATACAGTATCAAATGGGTAATCAGAAGCCATAAGTCAAAAAGGATAGATAATACAACAACCAAACGAAAAAGGACAAAGGAACAAACGATCATCTACAAAACACTACACTAAAAACTAAAGATCGAGCAACACCAACCCCACAAAAAAACCGAAGGTGAACTTCGTTGCTTAGCAGAGTTGGTAGTTTCTGCTCCACTGGAGTCGTATAAGTAAACAAAACGAACATCATATATAGAAATCCTGTTGGACACCTGTATGCTTAAGTCAATGCAAGTAACATTTTTAAAGCATGAACATCCTACAAACCAATAAGAGTGAAGACTAAACGAATAGCTGTTACTTGGAAATCGTAGAGTACTTCACCCCAGGTAATATAATAAGAAAAAAATACAAAGCACAACTTATATTTTTTTGCATAGAACAGGACATGGGTAACGTTAAGAGAGAAATGTTATTAAACAGCTACGACGATGTGTAGTTTTAATAGGTTGCTATGACACTCATTTGTGAAGCATTAAAAGGGACATTAATGAAATATATATACCCTTCATTTCTTTCGCCATGTAAACTACTGTGAATTTACTTTTTAGAAAAATAGTATGGGGATCAATTATGTTTTTCTTTGGTAAAGACGAACTAACAGCAATAAAAACACCTTTTTGGGAAGATATACTTGACATTAATAATAATTTACAAAATGGTAAAGTGACTGATGAAAATGATATGTTGGGCCAAAATTCATGTCTAAATAGTCATATTAAAGCCATTAACAAATCTCCCTATTTGAAGAATTGAATTGGAGAGGACATCGTGTTAATCAAATGCGTTCGACATAGGAAACAACGAATGGTGGTGTTATTGATTTTAAATCCTTTTCAGTATAAAGAAATTAACAAATTTTCATATTTCCATATATAAGCCAAAACAAGTTTTTAAAAATACCCTTTATGTGACAAAGTACACGGTTTTGTCCCTGTGTTCATTGACTAGTCTGGTTATGGTGCACAACTTAATGCAGCATTATCAGTAGAGGCTCAATTATGGTTGCTAATATATATAGAAGACGAGTTTTGAGGCTTTCGGTTTTCTGAGTTAGTGTCGTTGATTTCGTTTCATTTCTAGATTTCGTTGTTTCTGCTATTTTCATCGTGTTTCGTGTAGGTTCTTATTTACAGGGACCATTACATTGGGTGTTGGTCGTACAGTTTTATTAATGTTTACAGATATGTTTGTGCTCATTTTCTAATGCCAATTTGGTACATGGTCATATTTTATTAAATAAATTATTTGAAAAGATGTACCACAATAAGTAACATACGTAGTTGAACACTATATAATTATTTCCTTCATATGACAAGTAAGATTGAATTGAACAAATTCCAAGTAAGTAAAAAAGCACCTTTTTACTAATGTCATTTCTACCTGGTCATTCTGTCTGTGAAATCTATTTTAAGGGATGCTATTCCCCAAAATTTTTTATATTTCCAGTTTTTTTACATAATTGTCATCACAGTTCATGACCGTTTCTGGAATATAGGCCATGCAAATTGTATTTTAAAATACTTTGAAAATATGATGATTGATCATTCACATTCTACCAAAATGGCTGATTGTTCTTTGTGAGTGAGTGATGTATTCTGTGATATTAAATGTGATTAAAATAATGAAATCAGCCATTAATTGTTTTACAAAAGTATGACAAAATGTAGTCAGTCTAATAGATTGTATTGACAAAAGTTAAAAAAAAAAACAAAATTCACTGGATTAAATACTTTATTTTATGGGTAAGCAAGTTAATATCTGCATCATGAATATTTTTAATGCTTCATTTTCAAACTATTTCAAAAGACATCTTTTGAAATTTTTCAGACAAAACAATTTACACCGAAAAAGCTAAAATACTGTACTTTCTTAATCTGGTTTACTTTTAAGTTTAGTTGGCCTATGACAAAAACATGTGATTTAGTGACCTTTGACCGCCTTATGTGACGTAATAGGACGCCATTTGGAAAAAAGGGAGTAAACAAATATGGGTCAGTGTGTTATTATTATCGATCTTTTTTTCCATGGAACTTTACACATGTGAGCAAGAATAGATGAGGAACATAATTACAAAGAAAAAAATGTTTACTTTTCAAACATGAAAAAAATAACTAAACATTATCCAATGACTGACCGACTTATTGTCACATGGGGATATATTCTTAGGTTGTCCACCGGGTTATATCCCTAGTCAGCATATTTGTCGTAAAACTTCCAAATTGTATTATTACTTTTATATAGAAAAATATTTGTAAGGTATAATAATATTTAAGAAAGGGATTGGCCTTTGCTGACAGACACTTGTCCTTCACATTGAGTTATTTTATTAAACGCAGATTAATAGAATTAGTGCTTCTTTATTTCACTAAAAATATTGTGCAATGTAGCTACACTGATCTTGCATTAGGAAGGAACAAATATGAATTTGTAAACAAATTACATTATCAAGATACTCGATTTGCTGATTCGCATATTTTTTTAGTTGGCGTATTTTCAACAGGCAGTTAACAATCCTATGGGTGCCAATTGTGATCCTCTTACCGCCGAATTGTTCCTTGATTCAAGTGCAGCAGATTACAAAGAGGGAATTAAAAAGAAAAACAATAAGGGAGCTACATTGGTATTTCCATTCTCGAAATATTCGTTCATGTAAATATGATGTCATTTCACTAAATGATTAAGCACGCTTGGTGATTATGTGGAACGCATACATTCCAATAAACTTGAAATAAAGGACACCACAGACGCAGGTGGGTCCACTAGATATTGACAGCGATGATCGGTTAGAAATGAATCTTTAACATGAAAAAGTTCGATTTCAATTTTCCAATTGTTTGTAGCATCATTCCAGCAGTACACACATATGCAAAATGCATATCCCAAATGGTTCATATCACGATATCCTTTATAGATATTTGCTGTTAACGATGATACTACTGAACTCAGGGTCCTTAGCGGTTAAGTTCAAGTAATCAGATCGAAAGTGTTACGGTCGCCACCTACACCGGATTAACTGTTGAGGAATATTTGTTGCAAATAACCACGGATATGTTCCGTTTGTTGTAATCACAAACCCGTCCTTTAATTTCAGTGGGGTTCTATGTAGTGTTTTGTAGATCTGTGTTTGTCCCTTTTTCCTTTCTCTTTTGACCATTGTAGTTTGTGTCCTTCGTCGATTAACGTCTTTTGATTACCCCTTTGGTGTCTTCAAACCTTTCTTTGTCCTTCTTTTCTAGCCATTCTGTCCTTCTTATTATCATGGCCTTTGATTACCTGGACTTGTTTTGGAAAACATATTTCTACTGGTTTTATTTTTTGTTGAGTAACTATATGGAGGGACCAGATACACAATTTCGTCCAAAACTCCATATCCCAAATAGACTAATTTTCTCGTATATTATAACAATATGAATGCAAGGTATTTCCTTTATTTATATCTTCATCTTAATAAATTTCTCGTATGTTGTATCGTTAATGTATAGGTAGTGTCTATTGTACCAGTGATATATCCAATCCTACTCCAGTATATGTAGTACAAGGTGGTGAAGCTGTTCTACAATGTGGATTTGAAAGTAGCGGTCTGAATTGGAATGTGCATAATGGTGGTAGTGTGGATATTATAGCAAGTGGAGCTGATACCATAGATGATTCTAAATATTCAACATCTAAGAATCCATCAACAGGACTGTATTACAGATTACATATACTGAATGTTGGAGCGTCTGATTTAAAGAAGTATAGATGTGCGGCATCTTTTAATGGAATGATTCAAAATTTATATTTGCAGTTGTTTCTCTTAGGTAGGTGTAATTATACATCGGTCATTTCTAAGAGAAGGTTGTATTGTTGTTGGCGAGTCGATAATTCTGTTTGAAGTAAGACCTCTTTGATAAGCGTATTACGAGTCACTAATTTCATGCAATGACAATTAATTAAAGCAACGTAAAATTATGTCATTGAGACTAAATGTAATTAACATGAATAAATAGGAACTGTATTTTAAATTTGGTTTCGAATAGAAAGTTATTAGATATTGTTAATTAACATTCGATGTACATGTCGTCAATTATGACTGTGACGTGTTACTTAGTTTAAAAGATTTAAGTTACATTTTGGTATTTTATTAAAAAAAAGGATAATGATAAGCAATCAAAACTAAAGTACAAACAACTATTAAAGTTTAAATTAGTTACATATATTTAATTGAAAGGGTATGCCCTTGTATGATTTTAATCGTAACATCGTAACAAATTCTACATCATCATTGTATATCCTTGCTATGACAATGATAGACAAAAACTTATTTAAAATATAAGAAGAGAAGATTAAAAACATGTGTTCGAATTTATAGTGTATTACCTCATAATGGTTACATTTGGAAGTAAATATTATTAATAAATAGTCAGAAATTTGATTGAAAGTGGATGCTATCTTACCAATTCCATTTAACTGCTGGATTTTTATTTGCTTGGTATATATAGTTTTTGTTCTATATGTCTATCAAAGTTTCCTATCTAATTTATAAACGTATGACTATGTACATATATATATATATATATATATATTACGGATTTGATTTGCTACACACATGTTCATTGGTTCTTCAACCCTTAATGTCAGCATATATTCGGAAAACAGACGGGGTATATATGTACGTTTTCAGTCTCCCTAATCGAGCCCCCAAAAAAACTATACAACATGAATGACAAAAATAGAAATATTTACGCTTCACTGAACCAATATCATAATACGGAATAATAAATGATTTTTAAAAAATTAAATGCTGTTTTTAAGCTCAAAACAATTGTTATGAACTAAACAAATATTCTTTTCTTGAATAAAAAATCAAATATACCGGAAGCACGCGACACCTTGAAAATCGTCTGTTAAATAAATAAATAAATAAATAAATAAATAAATAAATAAATAAATAAATAAATAAAAATAAAGCTAGATCTAACAAAGTCGAAATGAAATGATTTGCGTGTCATTTAAAAGAGGATATCATTGCTAAAAGACAAAATGTTGTTCCTACAGACACAGTCAAAGCAAACAAACCTGCAGGCAATTTATTTAGATCTTATTTGAAGGAGAAACACATAGAAACAAACTTTGAAATGTTTGATGTCGCCGGGCTAGCGGAAGCACATTTTTATATGGACACCCGTACAAAAGGTGGAGATATTTACAAAGCCACAACATTAACAAACACATGACATGCTTTGAACAATTTTAAAGAACCCCCTGTACCTGAAAAAAATGGATATAATTTCAAGCCCATAATTGTCAGAAGCAAATGAATGTTACAAAACCGTAATGGCAGAAATAAACGCTGCAGGCAAAGGAGACATTGCCCACTAACCAAAAATAGAAAGTAGGTACCTAACAAAACTGTACAATAATATCTACATGGGTCCGTCTACCCGTATAGGCCTCGTACATCGTGTCTAAATGAGTACAAGACTCTACTTTTGTCGACGAGCCAATGAAAATATGGAATCTATGACAAAAGACACGTTTGTAATTTGAACATATTCAGTCACTGGCAGGAGATAAGCAAGCAAAAAGGTTGACAAATTAACTAAGCATCGTAGGGAAATGGGCAGAGAAAATATTTCTGGGCACATGCCGGAGGATCCTGAAACGCCTGAATATTAGCTGGTTATAAACTTTGAGAACTACCTTCAAAACCGTCACCCTCAGTACAACAGGCTTTGGCAATTTCCTAAAGACAGTTTTAACATTTCCGATGAATGTTGTTTCCAAAAAAGATAGGAAAGGACACATTGGCATCGTTTATGTGGACGTGCTAATGTGAACGCAATATGTATTTCATTAATAATGATATGTCAACATTTCTTATTTTTGTAATGTAATTATAGTGCAAGTGCTTGTATAAGTGTGGATGTTGGTGGTGCTATGACTTTTTCCTCCTATATTTTTTTCAGCAATAAAGTATGTTAATTTCAGTGTTTGCCATAAGTTCACTTCGGTCGTCAAATGTTTTGCATTTTCAAGGTACTCGTTACGGTTTCCAGGGATCAACACACAGTCATACAAATATGCCAATCACTCCCAATTGGTGGATAAGGAATTTCACCTAAACAAAAGCGCTTGTGTGCCAGGTCATAATACGGCAGGCATCACCGTGAATCATTTGATGGAATCAAATATCAATATATTAAAACATAAAAATGAAATATAATGTGGAATGAAATATAAATGTAAAACTTGATAGTTGGACTTGCTTTTACCAACAGATTGTCTACATGTTAGCAGTGTAAGCCTGTAAACCTAAGTTATGATTTGTTGCTATTTTACAGTGAAACCATCAAGTTTGAGAATAGAAAATGTTACACCAGAAAATATGTTGTTAGGAACACAGGAACAGGATCTTGTTGTGTCATGTACAGCAATAGGAGGTATACCAGCTCCCAATGTCGCACTGATAATAGAGGGAAAGTCTATACCAAGTCAGGCTCAGTCAGTACAATACACATTCAAGTCCATCCACAGATCGTATGATCAGAAGACGGTCACATGTCAGGCCAGTAATCCTGCCTATATGCAGGATCCAATGACTTACTCAGCAATGATATATCTTAACTGTAAGTAGTTTATCCTTTCTCTTTCCGTTCAGGTATCACACAATACTGTTTAATTACATGGTGTGAATCCTACTACGACTTACTTGGTTAAATGGAGGTAAAGATATGTATTTTGTTTTTGTCAAAAGTCTTTATACAATCGTTTTGAAGACTTTGTGAAATTTATTTGTGGAGTGGGAGTAGGTATATATAATATGTTTAATGCTAATCCGTGTTAAGTTCACATTATCATAGTAAATTTGACGATATATGCAGAACCGACATATTTTTCTAACTAGACAGAACTAACGATGCGACTGCCAGGTGACCCAATCCAGTTGGTGAATCTTCAATTGCAACTGAAGTGTGGCCAATATTTATATTGATTTATTTGTTAGCATCAAACGAACATTCATCCTCTCCAAGAAATGCATTATGCGAAGGAAAAACATACCTGCATTCAAATGAATAATATAAGCGGCTCGAAGCTATGCATTTTTAATTGAAACAATTAAGTCAACAAATATATGTAGAACAGACGGTAATAAAGGATGGGTGTGATATGCAACTTTAAGAACAAAAGCGTGTTCTTGCACTCTCAAATGTTAAGGTAATAATGCAGTCACGGAAGTAACGCATCACCCGATTGGTCAATTCTAATTTCAACGTAAAATGCAACCAATACGTGACATGCTATGGATCGTCGTTAGATCTAAATGAGCCACGTATATCAAAAAGGAGCCATTAAAATAGAGCTAAAAAGTATATTGGTCTTCATGTTAATGTTAAGTACAATTTTCATGAGTGCAAAACACAATAATTTCCTTGTATTAAATATGAATGAAATGTGTCTATTTGGCCAAAACGTTTACAATGATTTGTCAAATAGGTAATATATAATTACTCTTTACTACGAGTATCTCGTGCAATATATATA
>MJUT01051489.1:3154-14181 GCA_002080005.1 Gigantidas platifrons
CCAAAGGGGTAATCAGAATATGTAAATCAAAGGACAAACAATATAATGGAGAAAAGATGCCAAAGGGGTAATCAGAATATGTAAATCAAAGGACAGACAATACAATGGAGAAAAGATGCCAAAGGGGTAATCAGAATATGTAAATCAAAGGACAAACAATACAATGGAGAAAAGATGCCAAAGGGGTAATCAGAATATGTAAATCAAAGGACAAACAATACAATGGAGAAAAGATGCCAAAGGGGTAATCAGAATATGTAAATCAAAGGACAAACAATACAATGGACAAAAGATGCCAAAGGGGTAATCAGAATATGTAAATCAAAGGACAAACAATACAATGGACAAAAGATGCCAAAGGGGTAATCAGAATATGCAAATCAAAGGACAAACAATATAATGGATAAAAGATACCAAAGGGGTAATCAGAAGATGTAAATCAAAGGACAGACAATACAATGGACAAAAGATACCAAAGGGGTAATCAGAAGATGTACATCAAAGGGCAGACAATACAACAGACAAAAGATGCCAAAGGGGAAATCAGAATATGTAAATCAAAGGACAAACAATACAATGGACAAAAGATGCCAAAGAGGTAATCAGAATATGTAAATCAAAGGACAGACAATATAATGGCCAAAAGATACCAAAGGGGTAATCAGAATATGTAAATCAAAGGGAGACAATACAATGGACAAAAGATACCAAAGGGGTAATCAGAATATGTAAATCAAAGGAGAGACAATACAATGGACAAAAGATACCAAAGGGGTAATCAGAAGTTGTAAATCAAAGGACAGACAATACAACGGACAAAAGATACCAAAGGGGTAATCAGAGTATGTAAATCAAAGGACAGACAATACAACGGACAAAAGATACCAAAGGGGTAATCAGAAGTTGTAAATCAAAGGAGAGACAATACAATGGACAAAAGATACCAAAGGGGTAATCAGAAGTTGTAAATCAAAGGACAAACAATACAATGGACAAAAGATACCAAAGGGGTAATCAGAAGTTGTAAATCAAAGGACAAACAATACAATGGACAAAAGATGCCAAAGGGGTAATCAGAATATGTAAATCGTAGGATAGACAATACAATAGACAAAAGAAAAAGAACAAACAAGGATTTACAAAACACTACAGAAACTTCTAAAGATCGCTCAACAGGAACCCCACTAAAAACCGTAGATGATCTGGAAGGGTAAGCAGTTCCTGCTCCACTAGTGACACTCTTCGTGTTACTCTAGTAAGTAGGAATAGTTCCCATGACCGTTATTATATTGATTAATTGATTAATGATTTATGCCATCATATTTCCGTTATACCATTGCCATATTTAGTAGCATATAACAATTGAGAGATGCCAAAGAAAAACTACAATATATAGTCAAATAAGCTTTCTTTCATTGCAGGAAAACTTTGAAGACACAAAAGGGGTAATGAAAAGCGGTAAATTTAAGGATAGACAAAACAATGACAAAAACAAATGAAAAGGAAATGGCTACAAAACACTACAAACAAAACTAAACATCGAGCTACACGAGTCTCAGTACCAAGGCGCTGCGGAAGGGAGAGCAGTTCCTGTTCCAATAGTGGTCTCGTGGTATTATTGTTAAATGACAGGAACGTCATATATAGAAACGGACCTATTGTTTAAGGTATTTGCTATAAACATTCATCATCTAGAAGTACCATACCTATACAAACAGAATTATCTTCCAATCGTTTAGCTATATCTGTCTGGCCAGTTGCCTTTAAATCTTTTATCATGTCTTGTAATTTAACAGAAGACCAGTCTTCTTTCGTATTTCTAAGAAATTGCTTTGCTCTATCCATCCTGCTTCGTATGTCTAAAATGAGTTGTCTTTCTCGTACCGTCATCTTGTTCTGCTCTACTAAATAATTCATCAACTTGTTCACTTCTAATTCTTCTGTTATGAAGGTCCAGTTATCATAGAGGCGCTGTTCTTCTGTCGATCGATTTGAACTTTGAGAAACTTAAAAAGAAAACAACAATGCAATTTTATACGCCGAACTGAAACATCAGGTATACAGAACTTACATATTAACATTTGCATTCAATCAGATCATGTTCGTTCCTTTCCATCAGTATCCGGTATATAGTCACCATCGGTACTTTCCGTCATTTATTACAGAATGGCGTTGGTGTACTATAAACAAAGCCATTTCTTAATTCTAATATCTTTGAAACATTTACTGGATTTAACGATGCTAACAAGGTCAATAAACAGGGTCACAGCTGATTACGGATGTTTCACTTGCATATGGTACTCAAATTGATCTTAAATTTTATATGACTGATTGTTATTAATACAAGATATTTTAAGATGGAAAGAACAAAAAATCTAAAATATTAATATATACAAATATTATTAACCAACGGAACGATGTCCTAATGACACTCCTAGTTATATAATGTTATACGAACCTCTCCATGCAGGATCACCAAACACATTTTTATTTTCCTTTATTTCTATGGTTACGTCTATCTCATTGTGTATCAGGTTTTTCACATCCGGTGTATCCAGTAATTGCCTGATAAATTCTTTCAAAAGTTCATGTTTGTCTACATCTGATGTGGATTTCCAGGTGTCCGGGGTAATAGGATGTACCATTAACAATATAGAGCCACGTCTCGTTGAGCTGATATCCATCTTGGCAAATTCACGACATAAATCACCAATGTGTTCGTTTTGAATCACATGTTGTTCTATTGCATCAGCATGTTTACCTCTCACTCGAATGCTCATCTCGTGCTGAGCAGACGTATAGTCAGCGATGTTTCCAGAAAATTCTAGATTCAAAACAAAAAGAAAATAAAACACTGATGGTGTCAAGTGACAGTCAGTAATTGTTGTTTAACGTACCGGTATAACACATCAGCTTTTTTGCAATTTTTTTATTTTTCTGAGAACAGATTTATACATATATAACTCTGTACACACAATGGTTCAGTACACAAATGTTATAATGTAAATTATAAATTTGATAAATATAATTGATCTTCATAAATTCAAAGTTACCATTTTAATTTATAGACGTATCTTATTATTAACAACTCAATACCGCCTCAAGATCTAACCATTTTCTTCTACCATCAGTCATAGTACATGCGCGATTATCGTTTAACGCATAGTAAGTGAGCAATTTGTGTTTACAGCAAGTGGGGAATGTTTAGATATATATGATAAAAAAACAAAATATATTTTTTATGTCATGATATAAATGTCAATTTTTAATGGCCCTTACACGTTAAGTCATATTTTGTATTGTCCTATAACACTGAAACAACAGTCAACCTGATATCTCGAACCACTCGACCCGTCCTATAACACTGCAACAACAGTCAACTTGATATCTCGAACCACTCGACCCGTCCTATAACACTGCAACAACAGTCAACTTGATATCTCGAACCACTCGACCCGTCCTATAATACTGAAACAACAGTCAACTTGATATCTCGAACCACTCGATCCATCCTATAACACTGCAACAACAGTCAACTTGATATCTCGAACCACTCGATCCATCCTATAACACTAATACAACAGTCAACTTGATATCTCGAACCACTCAACCCGTCCTATAACATTGAAACAACAGCCAACTTTATCTCTCGAACCACTCGACACATTATCCTGACAACTTGATATCTCTAACCACTCGACCCGTCCTATAACACTGCGAGCACCCTATCCAGTACACCACTGAATCTGATGGTTTCAAGAAATGATATTTAGCTTATTTTGAAGGGGTTATAGGGGGTAATGGTGTTTAATGCCACTATCAACAATATTTCAGCTTTATTGTTGGAGGAAACCAGAGTGCCAGGAGAAAACCACCGACCTGTCACAAGTCACTGACAAACTTTATCGCATAATGATGTACCGAGTAAACCACGTCTGAGCAGAATTCGAACTCACAACGTTAGTGGTGATAGGTACTGATTGCATGGGTAGTTGTATCTCTAACTACTATACGATCACGACCACGACTGTCCCAGATTATTTAGAAACAAAGGAGTTTTCATAATTATAGAGTGCGAGCTATGCTCCATATTAAAGATCCTACTGTGACAGTGAAATGTAGAACAATAGTAAAAACACTGTTCCTTTACTTGATTTGATTCTTAGTGAAAAGTTAGAGAGTTTCCCGTGTTTATCTACATCTCCTTGCTTATTAAGAATCTTCCTCCAAAAATCCTATATTTCGATGTCTAACTAATTTATTGTAAACAAGTGCCCGAAATTATCCGTATACTGTATTATTATTATTATTATTATTATTTTACTTACAGTAGTAGTGTTTTTCATGTACCAAACCGTCTATTTATTACAGATACGAAACAGGAAATTGATACAGGGCAAATACGGCTCCTTTCATTTCCTGTTTAAAGCATCTATGTGTATTTTACAATGGGAAACATACACTTGTTTACTTCAATTGTTCCTTTAAACGGACATTTTCATGCTAGCGTGTGTGTATTTGATATTTTTAGGAGAATGTATAATTTACTATGGTTATTTGATTTATTAAGCTCAATCAGCGACAGACTGCATTTCACTAACTTGTGATATATAGCAGACTTTATTGTTTGTTTGTTGCTTAACAAAGTGTACACGCCCAGCGACAGACATTTCATGCATACCCAGAATGATAACAAGTTCAAAAATATCTAAAAACTATGCAGAAATTAAGGTAGGGATAGTACAACCGAGTGACGATTTGTGACTGCCACTGATAAAAGTATGGAGTGTTGGGTAAGGACGAAAATGTTATCTCCTACAGCTTTTCGAAATCTACAAAAGAGGACTTTAAGGTGCAGGTTTAACGTTTTTTTTTAAGTACTTAAATATTGATCAAGAACGTTTTTAAATACCTTGAGACCAAGTCTTAAATCTATAGATATTTTTTGAGTGGTGGATTTAGTGGTAAAACAATAATTGTGTCAAAAAGATTTTAATGGTACTGTCTATTCTGTGCAAACAGATAATGTTTGAGGTCAAGAAAAGTTTGAAGATACCAAAGGGGTAATCAGAAGCCTTAAATTGAAAAAGGACAGACAACACAACATGACAAAAGGACAAACAATTATCTACAAAACACTACACAGAAAACACCACTGAAAACCGAGCATGAACTCTGGATCAAAATATATATTTATACCATGAATTATAATCGATCAGATATTTGATTGCATGATTCAAATTAAAGAATTTAACTATAACATAAATATTCTCACCATATCCTGATTTTTGTTCGATTTTTGACAATAAAGTACCGTTGTCATTTGTTTCTAAAACATGAACAAAGCAAGGAATCCTGTCATTTGATGTATACTGCAACAGAATTTGTACAAGCTTTTTATTCTTCGACAACCTTGTTTTACATTCAAAAACTATGGAATCGTGATGATCAACGTTGATGACGTAATACTCAAATAATGGGTCTAGTACGTCAGTGATTTCTAATTCCTCTACAATTAGGTCATGATGAGTTTGTATATCTTTGGAGGTGATACTGAAACTCGGTTGAGGAACAGGCTGTTTATCTGTAAATATAAAATGACAAGATCATGTTCATCTGTAAATATAAAATGACAAGAACATGTTTATCTGTAAATATAAAATTACAAGAACATGTTTATCTGTAAATATAAAATGACAAGAACATGTTTATCTGTAAATATAAAATTACAAGAACATGTTTATCTGTAAATATAAAATGACAAGAACATGTTTATCTGTAAATATAAAATGACAAGAACATGTTTATCTGTAAATATAAAATTACAAGAACATGTTTATCTGTAAATATAAAATTACAAGAACATGTTTATCTGTAAATATAAAATTACAAGAACATGTTTATCTGTAAATATAAAATTACAAGAACATCTTTATCTGTAAATATAAAATTACAAGAACATGTCTATCTGTAAATATAAAATGACAAGAACATGTTTATCTGTAAATATGAAATGAGCGAGTGAGTATTGCTTAGAACAAACTTAGGTGAGGCTAAAAGGTGGTATTAGCAGAATGTTTTATATCAACAAGTTAAAAAGAAACGTTGTATTGTAACAGCCAAACAATGACAACTCAAAAACAAGCTAATTCTTATTATGAGTATTACATGTAATTGTATACATCCCCAAAGAATGTGGCATGCTCCAAACATAGGAGGACACCAGAACAATATCTTGAATTAAGTTTTTTGCAGCATAAAATACTATGCTAAATTTTAGTGTTTGTTTGATAGTGTTTAACGCCACTTTCAACATTATTTCAGTTATATCGTGGCATTCAGTTTTATTGGTGGAGGAAACCAGAGGACCGGAGAAAACCACCGACCTGTAGCAAGTCACTGACAAACTTTATCATATAATGCTGTATACCTCGGCCTGATCGAGATTGGAACTCACAACATCAGTGGTGATAGGCACTGATTGCATAGGTAGTTGTAAATTTAAATGCCATATGATCACGGCCATGACAGATCCTAACTTTTGGTGAATTCATACTGTAGGGCTTCAAATTACATGTGTTCAAGCTTTCAATGACCCTGCCATTGTACTGTCCATGTCTATGTTGTCATTCATTATTATGATAGTATGTGGTTTTTATAGGGTAAGAAAATCCATGTGGTTTTGTTAGTTTTTTTTTCCCGTTTTCTAATAACTGTATTGCTGAATATAATCGTTTGCCTATATCTGTATTCCTGTTGGAGATCCTGTTATCAATAGGGAGGGATGGGATTCCATTAACATGTTTATCCCCGGTATAATTTGCATATTTTGTGTCTGTCCCAGACATGACTTAGACGTAATATGCAAGGGTCTTTTCATGTTCAATGAGTTGAGGTGAGTGGTGATTATTCCTTTGTTGATACATGTATTTCAAAATGATATAATCTTAAAACAAAAACAGAAACAACAAACCTTTAGCAACGTAGAGGTCGTCTAAGATGAAGAACGATTTGATATCAACACTTTGAAAGCTATGTAATAAGTATTTACAACACTCTTCTCCTTTCCGTATAAGATGCTTCAAAAAACATTCTGTTTTTTCCAGTTTTGGCAATTCATTGAGTTCGTAGAATTTATTGTCATTCAGAACTTCTTTTGGGAATGCCTGTACTTCTGTTATTACAAGGTCGATATGTTCAATAATCTCAAACTTTATATATCTGAAATTTTCTCTTACTTTCTTTTTACATATACCTGAAACATAAAAATAATGCAATCAACAATGCAAACACCACAAACGTTGTGATATCGAATCCAACCCATGCGAGGTGTACTCGATACAACGCTATGTGACAAAGTTTGTCAGTGACTTGCAAATTGTCGGTGGTTTTCTCCAGGTACTTCGATTTCCTCCACCAATAAAATTGACCGCCACGATATAAATGAAACATTGTTGAAAGTGGGGTTAAGCACCATAAAACCAAACCAAAAAAAAACAAAAAAAACAAAAAAACCAACTATATCATCTGATCATGACAAATTTTAGACTTATTTATCTATATCCATGTACAACTAGTATTTAAGTTAATTTCACGGTAGTCGTCATCACGTGACTGCAAATATATAAAATGTATTCCTCTCAAACATGACATTTCTGTTTAAAATCAGTGTATAATATAAACTTGATTAATCATTGGTTAATTTTGACATTTTACAAACACAAACTAAAATAAAGATGGAAATATACGACCACAGAGTGCATTTTTTTGCGGAAACAGGATAAGACAAGATGTAAAGAAAGATCGCTGATTTCAAAGTTTTGGCAACGACGAAAACTACAATCCTCCATGTAACCAAAATAGAGAGACGAACAGAAACACAAACCCCAATATGCTCGTAAATATCTAACACTAAAAACTCCCCGGTTTTTCAAAGAGACATAAGTAAGTTCCGAAATGATACCAATTCAAGAACCGACCTCCCTGATAAATAAAGAATCTCCTCCCATTTCATACGTACCGTAAAAATACTAATACATGTGGTCTCACAGAAGAAAACACCAAAATATGAGATAACCTACAATGTGTGTGGATACGTCATGTCTCATCTCAATATTGTAATATCCCGCCCTTCGAGTGGAACATACCCACTCACCGCCACAAAAACTCCCAACCCGTTTAAATATATCTATTGATCCCAGTTCCATCCACCGGGCTGCATAGTAGGAAAACGAGCGGACACTCAAATGACAGAAACATTTCTATTTTCTGATATTTTCATATCGTCAATGACCAGTTGTTCTCAATACAACTTTATGGGTTAGAGTGTGTCAGTCATTTACGATTAGCGAAAGGTAAGTGATTTTCATTGAGGAAGCCGTGGTTCTCCATACAAAACTGACAACCATGATACAAATAAAATATTGTTGAAAGTGTCGTTAAACACCAATCATAAATTTACGTTAAGGCATGAGACTACAATTTTATGGTAATCGGATATTCGGCAATCTGTGCAATCGGTGGCTGAAGGTGCACCTGATGCATGTGATAAAGATTGTCAGTGGCTAATTATAAGACAAAGTTGGTGGTTTCCTCAATGTAATCAAACAGACCGCCATGATGACTATGAAATATTGCTGTAAGCAACCATAAACACCAACAATCCTATGAATAATTGAGATTTTCAGCAAAGTTTACCTCTAAAATCTATTGAAACTTGCATGCCTGGTGAAGCCGGAAAACTAAAATACCCGGATTCTGAAAAAGAACATAGATCTTGAATAGTGAATGTGCCGGTAAATGCACATGAAAGTATTACATCACAATAATACAAATATAATTTACCTTCTTAGGTAGAAATCAGTCCACTACGAGCATTCATTGAACCTGTTATTTTATTGAACCTTGTTTATGATGTTATTCATATTTGTAGTAATACGTGGTCTTGTTGAGAGGAAGCGAATCTATGCAATGTTATCGTTAGTTTATATTTGTATTACCTTTGGAGATGTTGATATCAAGAGTGTTAGAATACCATTAACCGCTTTAACCCGTCACATGTTAAGGCATGCCCTAAGTCACGGACCTGTTTGTTTTTTGTGTTGAGTGAGTTGAGGTTAGAGTTGGTTGTTCGTTTTGTTGAGGGGGAAATTGTTGACCATCAGTATACAACTCTGTAATGGCTCGTAATGTACACGATCATAAAAATTTTGAGAGGATTTTGACACAAGTGTCCAATGCCGCCAGTAAAACTACATTTGCGACAACCAAATCCCCAATTAACGTCGGTAACTCTTAAAATACAATACAGTTATTCCTGAACTTGCAGCAGCTGTTTATAAGCAATATGTTATGAGTGGTATTTTGGGATATAAAATATGAGTTATTGATATATTATAGCTTAATAAAAACGTAGATATCTAATTTAGTGCACATGATGCGTTTCTGGAATGACCTTCATCAGGTACGTTTCTGGAATGACCTTCATCAGGTGCGTTTCTGGAATGACCTTCATCAGGTACGTTTCTGGAATGACCTTCATCAAGTACGTTTCTGGAATGACCTTCATCAGGTATGCTCAAAATCGAAAGGTTGGAAAACCAAATAATTTAAACTTTGGGAGCAATAAAACCAATGGACCTAAACAGGATAGCCAAAATTGTCTAAGGATATCTATGCATGAGGTAGGGGAACTTAGCTTTAAAAAAATCCCTACCAATGAACATACTAAAGAGGAACTTTTATGACCCAATTACATATTTGAAAGCTGAAAATTGTGACCTATTCTAGGTTTATACAGGAAGTGATCCCCAATGGTTATATATAGATTCTCCTTCAGTTGCCCGTGGGTTACGATATTTCTCCACGTGAGAGAGTTAAATTAAAAATTTTAACCATGAGCCGTAAGGCGAGTGGTTAAAATTTTTAATTTAACTCTCGAGAGTGGAGAAATGTTGTAACCCACATGGACAACTGAAGGAGATTTTGTTTCTCCCATTATTTAACACGAACATTTCGTCAACAGCATTTTACAGCCGACACGTGGCTTTGTTTATTTACCTTTGTACACGTGTTACTTGTGATTGATATAAAAGGAGCACTCGATTCCAAAAACTAATCTTAATCAATATTTTTTTTTCCCTAAAGAACTTGTTAAAAAAAATTATAAGACGGTTGTCTTAAAAATTTATTGTTCCCTTTTGAAAAAAAAATGTGTTTTCCAAGTACATAATTATTTTGCGAACAACGTTTTCCATGGGTGTATTTCTTTCGTATGTTCGAGATGTGCCGAACATGTTCTAGCGAATGAAGTGGTACCGAACACTCTGCGCGAACAAACAGAACAGTGTGGCGGGTGTACCAAGTTTTGAGGTGGTGCAGAAGGAATCAAGATGGCGGAGCCGACGATCTTTTCTTTGACATAGAATTTGTTTTACACCTTACTCATTTTCCTAAAATTACGCAATACAAAATAATTGCGTGGATTTTTTAGGGGGAGGAGGGACTTTGTAAATTGTGAATACAGTCCCCTATAGTTTTATAAATCAATCATTTTGGTGCAAATTTGATTCCTGGGAGAACACAGGAGCTTCTTAACGTGAAGTTCCATTTCCCTCCTTCTTTATTCAATTATTTTTTTAGAAAAAAAAATTTGGTTTACAGCACCACTGTCCCTGATGGATTTATGGGTTTCAAATTATTAAAAAAAAAATACAAAATATGCCAGATAGATGCAAACTTACGCAAACATTTTTTTCCTCGATACGCTCAGTCATAATCTTTTGTTTTGACTCGCGCCCCTCAATTAAAATCTCAGATCTGCCCTTTTTAAGATCTGCTCTATTTCCTACCTAACCTCTCTATACGCACGGGTGGTTTGCTATGTCACACGCACGGATATTTGAACATCGCCTTGAGGTAGGTTTATGCAGTTGTACAATTAAAAAAAACCAAAAAAAACTAACAAAACCAAGTAGTTCACCGAATGGCTCACATATCAGACTGCATTGTTAGCATACATTCATTGC
>MJUT01051489.1:33008-47888 GCA_002080005.1 Gigantidas platifrons
CCTCCCTACGCTCGGTGCGATTTTTTTTAAGTGCGCCCCCCCCCCCTAACTTGAAATCCTGGATCCGCCCCTGTATGTGTTACATCTTTCTATACTAGTTAAAAAGACTAAATGATATTCAGTAAGTTTAGACTTTGAATAAAACTATGTATTATCCAAGCAATGTTCTTCTCGTGCAACAAAAACCATATTATTTCTAATAAGACGCGAATAATCAGTATTTTTCGTTCACATTTAACTTAAATTTCTGTTGAAAACCGTAGTCAGATATTTGATTATTGCATTGTTCTAGTCAATTAAATTTTTTGTGTAACATTTGGTGACAGAATATATTTTTTTCAGATACATAGCCCTCTCACCGCCGCCTAAAGGTTAATCAGTCGTTCACTGAAAATCGTATTTTTAATATCAAAATATTTCAAAAAACACTTTCTAAATGATACTCAGTACAAACACTAGTATATCTTCTCCATACCAAGAAGTTTAATGATGGAGTAAATCCAAATGAACACAGGTAGATTTCCCTGTTTCCGTATCTAACCCTTCCACTATCAATTCAGTATCCCCAAAAATAAGAGAGACATCCACTCGTCTTTCCATTCCTTTCGATATGTTTGGCATCTCAACTTTAATTTTCCCTATTTCTGTACAACCGGCGTCTGTAGTGTAGATTGGATTTTTGTCGTCTGTTTGGAAGAGGTTAAGGGTCATCTCCGTCATGTCAGGACGGAGCGGATACACCTCGTGTGTAACAGTCTCTCCTATCATGAATTCGGCATCAGCCTCACAGAGTTTATGGAAAATATCTTTACAGTAAGGCACACCATTGATAATTTCTTTTTTCTCTTCAGGATCACTTTCTCCAAGAAAAAATCGTAAATTTCGTACTCCGATTGTTTTACTCGCAATGCGACATGAAACTATTCTCGGACAATGACCATAAATAACTGCTCCCTTTAGAACAATAAGTCCAGCTTCCTGTGGTACTATAATGGACCTGTCTGGGAAAGTCTCGCGTACCAATGACTGCATGATTTTGGACTCTGCAAATCCCCCAACCATGATTATATCTGTAATATCCCTGCCGTGGGGTGAGGCAAATACAGTCCGACAGTGCTGGATTATGCTCTCAATAGAAGGAGAATAAAACTTCCCAATCATTTGTGAATTAAATTTTAATTTTTCTTTAATCATTTCTGCAGGACTAGAAAGCTGAAGTTTTGGAAACATATCTGTTAATGAGCTACCATTTTTTTCCTCGAACATATCTCTCAACTCCATTGGAATCGAAAGGGTAAGGCGTCCCTTAGAATCCGGTTTCATCTTCCTTTTCGCCATTTCAACATTCCTTTCTAGTTCCAAATAATCGGCTGTACTTTCAGTTTGTAATCTATTCAATAGTTCTATAGTAAAAATTTCCTCCAGGTATTTAAATACTTCTTGGTTGACACGTAAACCTCCCCATGCCCCTCCACTTGCTTTAGTAATCTCCTTCAGTGTTCGATCAGGAAGTACCTCTCGAACGGTTACATCTACTGTGCCTCCTATACAAAGAGAAAAAATGTATTTATATTTGTGGTATACTTAGGAGATAACTGTATTGTATTTGAAAATTTCACAGCAACAATTACAACAATTGAAACTTTGATGGTGGCAATTTGAGGTTACTGGCGATGCGTTAGCGGAGCCAGTAAACGGGTATTGGCGACCACGAAATCGACAATTGATGCAGTGAAATTTTCAAATACAATACAGCTATCTCCATTCTAATGTAATCAAGTGTATGGATGTGTATTAGGGATGATGCACAAATTGACATACCTACATTACTCGACATACGCACGTATGGGGATCGTTTATTGATAGTGTGTGATAAAGGCGAGATTCGTCGTTTTATTAGCTCGACTTTTCGAAGAAGAAAAAAAAGTCGAGCTATTGTCGTCACTCCGGCGTTAGCGTCTGGGTCGGTTAAGTTTTAGGTTAAGCTTTCGGTTAAGTTTTTTGTCATTTTCCATTTCTCAAAAACTATCAAAGTTATCCATTTGAAACTTGGAATACTTGTTCACTATCAAAAGAGGAACACATTATAACAAGGCAGATGACCATGTGATTTGTATATCCAGAGTTATCTGCCCTTGTTTCGACATAGTACATAGAAATTATAATTAAAATTTCTCAATAACTATCAAAGCTATTAACTTGAAACTCAATACACTTGTAGAAAGTGTTGACCCCAATCTGTTTACAAGAGAAGACAACTCCATCTAGCATTTTATTTGAGTTATTCCCCCTTTTGACTTAGAATTTCTTCAAAAAATACAATTTCTCAATAATTATGATAAGCAGTGAAATGAAACTGGACATGCCTGTTCATTATCAAAAGAGGAGCCAATTACAACAGGGCAGATGACCCTGTGATTTGCATATCCAGAGTTATCTGCCCTTGTTTCGACATAGTACATAGAAATTAGGGACGCCAGTGTCTGTGTCGGTTAAGTTTTCGGTTAAGTTTTTTGTCAGAGTCCATTTCTCAAAAACTATCAAAGGTATTCATTTGAAACTTGAAATACTTGTTCACTATCAAAATAGGAACCAATTACAACAAGGAAGATGACCATGTGATTTGCATATCCAGAGTTATCTGCCCTTGTTTCGGCATAGTACATAGAAATTTGGAATATCGTTTTAGTATAATTAAAATTTCTCAATAATTATCAAAGCTATTAACTTGAAACTCAATACACTTGTAGAAAGTGTTGACCCTGTTCTGTTGACAAGAGAAGACAACTCTATCCAGCATTTTATTTGAGTTATTTCCCTTATTTTACTTGCATTTTTTTTTTTTTTTTATAAAAATACAATTTTCTCAATATAAACTTTTTTGTTGTTGTTGTAAACTATATTTTATTCAACAAAAATACATATAAGACATTACATAGTAATAATCATAGAAAGGGATTGGAAAACAAGTGTAAAACTATGATAAGCATTAAAATGAAACCCAACATACCTGTTCACTACCAAAAAGGGGGAACACATTACAGAAGAGTAACTCCCAACATACAACCCCCTCCCCAACCCCCCAAAAAAAATTGTCTTTTTAATTTTTATTTTTATTTCATATGCACTAAAATAGTGTTACAAGAAAAGATAATACCCCACCCCACACCACACCCAAAAATATTTTTTGTGAGACACACTTCTGATTATATTTACCAATCTTGCAAACCTATTTGCTTATATGACCACCATAGTTAGAAGTATGTATAACTTTGTAAATGGCTTGCAGTTTAATATCAGATACGAAAAAGTCGAGCGTCCAGCACCCGTGGGCGGTGCTCTTGTTGTTGTAATATACAATTCTGAAGTATATACTAGAACACATTATTGATGAAATACAATTTCTGTTACTCATGTTTAACAAAACATGATTTATTGATAGAAATAACTGAGGTTCACACGCTTGGATAACATGAAGCTCGTTATGTCAAGATTTCAAGGGCCCGCCAATTCGTTTACTTAACTCGACTTAAGCTTGTGACCTTGACCAAATTAATTATGTTTATTTATAGATTTTAAAACACCAAATCAGTTATATGATACAGATACAAAACGCACAAAATTATTAAATTCAATTTATTGATTTAGTTTGGAGGGATTGTAGTTTAATTTCCAAATCTGATGGTTAAATCACATGCGCTCGTGGCTCGGAATTACACCCCCACCCCTCTTCTTTTTTTCTTTTCTTTTTTTTTATAAACATTCTGTTTACATTTTTATTTACAATCAATGTTTTATTTTGTTCATCTCTTTTTCCTGAATTTAAATGTTTCCTTGGATAGCATTTATTTTGTTGACACTTGTAAGTTGCTGTTAACATACGATTGTATGAATATGGACACAAACAAGTTAAATTAAGGAAAAAGAGATGAAATAATAAAGATTTTTTTTTTATTAAAAATAGATATGTAAACAGAAAGTTTAAAAGGGGATGGCAATTCCGTGCCACTAGCACACACATGTGGGTTAAATCATATTTATGTGTATATCTGCGAGTAAATTAACGAATATGCTAAAAAAAAATAGAAGAGATAGTTTGTCAAATGGAAGGAAATCGATGCATCATCGTTTCCAAAATATATGTCCATTTTACAAGGATATATCAAGGCGCAGGTAAATTAACGCAAAAAAATGAAAATACACGTGCGAACACATCCGATTTGGAAAAAAAACACAAGTTAATCACTGTAACTAGATGATCTGTTCAGGTCGCTATCATAATGACAATATTTTCAAAAACATACACAATCATCAAAAGAAATCTCAATGAAAAGATGCTTTGAACATGTGTTCATGTATTTACGCTTTGCTGATGAAAACAATTTTGAGGTTTAGAGGACGACCATTTAACATTTAGGGGATGTCTTTGATTTTTTTCCCCCCGAACTAGAATTTTTTATGAAATATCTTAATATTATTCAATTATTATCCAAATTTATTTTTGAAACTAGAGAGTCATATAATTTAATTTTTCCATCTTTCAGGTCAAGATATTTTTTCTATAAAATTTGGGGACATTTTATTTTACAAGCATAAAAACATACAGTCACTAAAAGTTAAATGGTCGTTCCTGAAGTAAAAATTACGAAAATGGTAATATTGTTGTTTTTTTCAAGAGAGACAAGACTAAAGAATCATCAATTTATATACAAAATTCGTGAATTATGGACATTTGGAGGCCCTTTTGTAATTGACAAAAATGTGGTTACAGTTCAAACTTGCAAATAAAATACATGTATTGCTTTTTGTTACAAATTTTCATGTTCCAATTATCGTCAGCTTTAACCCCCAGACTACACACCAACCCGGCTTCCACAATCAATGCCAGCCTGGACCCATTTGAGGCCTCCGAACCCACTACTCACCTCGCTACATTTTTAAGACTGCATTGAAACCAGGGGCGTAGAAGGGCACTTGGAAAGTGGGTGGAGAGGGGGGGGGCATATTTGACTTTTTATGGTAAACATTGTATTAGTAACTGATTTTTCAGTATTAAAGAAAAAAATGTTAAGCTATAAAGAAGAGATTTGTGAAGCCTTTGTTTGTTTGTTTGTTTGTTTGTTTAAATTAAAAAAAAATTAATTTGCTTGTCAGTTTTTCAAGCTACCCCCTTCCTGTGCACACCCTCTTTCCGATCCATTTCTAAAGCTTTATCCTCACCTCTGTAAACTTTTGTTACGCCACTGCATATGCATAGTATGCAGAAGACATCGGATTGGAAGAAAGGCGGTCAAATTTTTGGAAATTTAAAATGTCGAATTTGTTTTTTATTTGAACAACAACAATCGAAACTTTTGACTTTAAATTTTTTTAAGAATGTTCCTAATACGCTTCCGTAGCTCGTAGATATCATCCCATTATCATTTCAAACAATTAAATAACAATTTTAGAAAGAAATTGACTATTTGATTCTCTGAGAACGGAATACAGACGATTACAAAATTATTGAACCTCTTGTTACTTAAATTAGGATTTATTTGTATATGAAAACATATTGTTGTATTTCGTAATGGACATTCACGAACGATTCCTTTGTTATTTGACTTATGACTAACAATAAGAAAATGCTGTAGAGGTGGTGAATATTTTATTTATTAATGATAGGTGAAAGGTGTACTCGATACGATACACAAATTACAGGTGACTGTTGAGCTTTTGTCTGCACGATTTTTATTAAATTTTTAAGCTTGATTGATATTTGCAGAAAATATAGTATAAAATACAAATGTCCTTTATTTGCACTGACATGATCAATAACCTAACAATTAACAATATGTGATCCCCTGTATCATACGCAGTGGACTTAAGTCGAGTAATGTAGCTTACATTGTATGTCGAGTAATGTAGAGTAATGTCATTTTGTGCAACATCCCTATTGCCACATTATGGACAAGATGACATATGCGGTAATCAGCTAAGATTCTAAAAATATCTCATTGAATTGATGCAGTAAACATTACAGTATTAAATCCACAATTGATGCTGCGAAATTTTCAAATGCAATATAATTATCTCCTTTCTAATATATAATGTACCGTAATCATGTGTATTGCCACATTATTGACAAGATGACGTAAGCGGTAATCGGCTAAAATTCTAAAAATAATATCTCATTATATTTCAACCGTGGAATTGATACTTTGAAAAAAAAAATGAAAATTACAGCATTGCCCAATCACAAACCAGTAATATTAAACAACTACATTAGAATGACAAATATACAGCTCATGTCATTGTCTAATATACATAGATAAACAAACTCTTCGTCATATACAGACACATTTATAGTCTTCTGCGGATCGTAAAAAAAAAACTTGCAAATTCAAAATTGTGTATGTCAGACCATGTTGAACCCCTATATCTTGGAAGCGATCAGAGCCTTTAAAATATGTTAGCATACTATATCAAGAAAAAAACATAACAGAAACATCAAGATTGGCTGAAAAATAAACTATCCACATACAACACTCTTTTTGACACCTTTAAGCTCCTTGTTTCTTGGTGTACTTCCACCATTTAAGACTACTGATACAGAAACTCCCTGTCATGCTTCTGTTCGACATTAAGAAAAGGTATCCGGTGTCCACCATTAATTGCAGGTTACAATCGTTAAACGGTTGCGGGTTCCCGCCACCATTTATAATACAAACTTCAAAAATCAAGAATCAAGAACAAATATCCACCTCTCTGGATCATTTAACGATTCCAACATTCGAAGTCAACATTTAACTGGTGTCTAACAGGATTTCCATATCAGATGATGTTCGTGTCCTTTAAAAGTAACACGACGGATGACATTAGTGGAGCAGGAACTGCTTACCTCTCAGAGTTCTTGCACCTGTGTTTTTGGGGTGTATTCGTGCTGCTTCGTCAATTTAGTTTTCTGTGTAGTGTTGTGTTCTGTCGATCATTGCTTCCCTTTTGAACTATTCTGCTAACCATTGTATGGTCTGTCCTTCGATTTACAAATTCTGCCTGAACGCCCACCCCCCACTCCCATTATGAATCAGATTATGTTATAAATGTGCAAAGTTCAAATAATACCTACCTCCCAAGTCTAGAACCATGTATTTGGTTCCCGGATCGTAAGGTGCCAATGAAACCCCGTCATCACTTATCTCCCTTTTAACATTCATTTCCTTCACGAACACTGATGCAGCTTCCGGTTCAAGTGCCAGTGTCAGTTGTTCAGTAGGTATTCCTGCCTTCAAAGGTAAAACATCAACAATTTTTAAAATATATTTTTGTAGTTTTAGTTTTAACAAGATAACCACATCTTAAGTGAAATTTTCAAATTTTAATTTCTGTGAAGAGATGAAAAATGGAAATAAATATGCACACATAATTCAATAAATATGGTATTATAAAATAATATAGCTATAAGCGTTTGTTTTTCCACCCACTTCGAGGGTACCTATATCCGGTGGTGATGCTACACAGTGTAAATCGTAGGTCTGATCCCCGGTCGGTTCAAACCAAAGACTATAAATTTGGTATTTGTTGGTTCTCCGTTAGGTACGCAGCATTAAAGAGAAATAGCAAAGATTAGTTGGCTCGGAATCAGAAAAAAATGTGTCCGAAGGGAACGACATGTCTACCCGCAGACTGTTGTTTCAGTGAGCTAGCACCATAAAAATCTAACTCAACGTGTTGGACAAAGTAGGCATCATCATCATCTCATTGGTCCCTTAGTGTGTCGGATTAGACAGGTTCCACTGTATATTTTATAAACCTGCCTCCCCTTTCAATATATATATTTCTATAAAGTTACCCTTTTAGCAGCTTCCCTCATAAATTGCTTGGCAGTGAAATCCCAGATAGCCGGCACTGTTAATACCCATCCTATTTCGTTTTCTAAAATCTTATTTGCTTCTGTCTTTAACGTGGTGTTTAAGATATCTTGTCTGTCCAGTTCTTTGAGAATTTCCCGTCTGATAAAAGCAATGGAGTGTTTAAAGACGTCTAATGCTGACATTTCTAACTTCTGGTCACTGTATATCTTCGTTAAACGATTTATTTTCTGAAAATACAAAATATTTAAAGGAATACACAATTTAAAAGTTAGAAAAATACATATGATATGTTTTGTTTTATTATAAAGATTGATTATTGCTTAACATCCAGCGAGCAGTATTTCAGCTATATACAGGACGAGATTGTTAGTCCAATAATATATACAAACCTACAGTTTTATATAAAAATTAGAGCGGGATTGGTCAATTATAAGGGATACGGGGGGTACGACTTTTGACTGCCACTGAAAACGTATGGAGAGTTGGGTAGGGACAATAAATCTAGTCTTTTGTAACTATTGTAGGATTAAATAGTGTCCGCCGTGAAATATTGTCCTCTGTTACAATTTTTTTCTATGATAAAGTCCGAGGACGGAATAAAGCACAGAGGTGACTTCTTTTTGGTCTGTTGGGGATTTTTCATTTGAAAAAGATACAATCGGACACATTTTCACAGGACAATATTATGGCTTACACTATCACCTACTATGTTTACCTAAAGAGGCAAACCAAACAACCCAACCAACTGTACATGTATGAACTGTACAGTTCTAGAAGTCTACTTAACATCTACATAAACATTATCTGTGTTATGTAATCATTGGCGTATTCGTTTCGTTTGTTGTAGATCGTGTTTTTGGTTCACATTAGGGTCACACCAAAGACCATACATTGTTATTTTCTGCTGCTATGAAATTGATAGCTTCTTCGCTAAGCACACGTTGTTATGGAGTAAGACCACATACTGGTCGGCTCAAAGCCAGCATAATGTGTTCGACTTGAGCGAAATGTGTCTATCAGTGAGCTAGTCATGATAAAAATCGAACTTAGTATGTGTAACTTGTTTTGCCAGCTATAGCTGACGACAACTCACGCAACACAAAAAAATAAGGGTTGATTTGATCAAAATTTAATTGTTTAGATTGATGTTAAATACTGCCTTATTAAAATAGAAGTGACACAATATGTTTCTATATTTTTTAATTCATTCTCACCTCGTGGTAAAGGGTCATCTTAAAATTCTTAAAGTAGTACCATCCAATATGTTGGTTTTCCTGACTCAATTCACAGTATTTATCTTCAGCGTCGTAACCAAAGGCATGGAAGTCTTTGTCTGGTGTTAGTAACAGACATGTTGGTGTTTTTTCTGATACTAGAGCTGGACCTCCGCCTGTTCGTCCCCAATGTTTAGTCCATACTTTCTTCGGATCTGTTTTATAAGAGTCCTTCATTGAGAATCCAACCCCTGTGTAAGTAGTTCCAAAATCAATGGCGGCTACCAATAATTTAGGTGGAACCCTCGTCTCTAACGCTTCGACCATTGTTCACACCACTAAGAGTCTGCTCTATAAAATTAATTAGGCACTATAATACAGGTATATATATTTTTTTGTTGCCAATAGGTAGGTGCAGTGTGATCGAAATTCACTTAATTTTCTATCAACAATATAAGTAATAAAAAAAACATGATAAAAACCAATATATGATATTCTTCAAATGTGCAGATTAAAACTATTTATTTATTTTGCAAAAGTATGAATAAATGTTATAAACCCTACATATTACGACAAATTTGGTAAAATTTAAGATACAATACCGATTTTTTATGTCAAAAATAGAAATAATTAGCTTACATATTTTGTGTCATATGAAAAAAAATCTAGCTCTGTTAAATTAGACCTCACTATAAGTAATAGGTCGATTTCCAACATATCAATCGAGAAAACACCAATATATATGGTCACCTTTAAATCTAATGACCGTGATTTTTTTAATCTTAGTTTTTAAATAACAAATACTATTTATCAACTCCCAAAAACGGTGAATGAATGAAAAAGAAGAAAAAGATAAAAAAAATAATAATAATAAAAAAATGGATAACGGTCCGTTATTTTGGGCTATATTAACCTAATCACCCCCCCCCCTTTTTTTTTTACCTACTTCTATACATGTATAAGAGGCCGCCTTCAACTAGGAATGAGCAAGTTTCGTAAATACCAGTAACATACATGTTTCGATTTTTAATCCATTACAGGACTGATCTTGTAAAGTGTTCGTTAAATGTCACGAAATACTATTCCCTGGCCTATAATAAACGCCATGTTATTAAAATATACAGCTTTAATCCTTAAAATTCTATTATTTCTTACCTGTTGTGAATGTAAAATGTTATCGTACGCTTCAGTGGTAGTTATTTCACGTGTACAGATGATACACAGTGTAACTATGTTTACAACAAACCAACCGTCCAACGTTTCACGTGTACAGATGATANAGTTTCGTAAGTACTAGTAACACACATGTTTCGATTTTTAATCAATTACAGGACTGATCTTGTAAAGTGTTCGTTAAATGTCACGAAATACTATTCCCTGACCTATAATAAACGCCATGTTATTAAAATATACAGCTTTAATCCTTAAAATTCTATTATTTCTTACCTGTTGTGAATGTAAAATGTTCTCCTACGCTTCAGTGGTAGTTATTTCACGTGTACAGATGATACACAGTGTAACTATGTTTACAACAAACCAACCGTCCAACGTTTCACGTGTACAGATGATACACAGTGTAACTATGTTTACAACAAACCAACCGTCCAACGTTTTGTAAATATTACAGAAACAAAAACAAATAATATTTTCATATTAAGTTGATTTAGTTGTAATATTTCAAGAACTTACACTTTCGTTTCTTTTGACATTAGCAAATAACAAATGTCACCTTGACATTGCCTACATGTATATTTTACTTCCTGGATAATGTAAGGGTAAATAACTCTAATATTGTCGAAAAGTCATTGATTAGCCAAAAAGGGGGGATTTCGAAATGACAAATTCAGAGTCCAGTTGGATTGTGTTTTCACAAACGTCAATTAAATTTATGTGCCCAATTAAACTCTTAAGTGTAAATTAATAATGCACATTTCAAGTAAATTTAAGTGTCAATTAAGTTTTAAATTTAAGTAAGGTGTGTGCAATCCCTAACCACTTATGTGCACATAAAAAAATAAAGAGCGAAAAAGAGAGAAAAATGAAGATAGATAGAGAGATAGAGTGAAAAGATGGATATAGCGTGGGAGTGAGAGGGAGAGAAATGGATATAGCGTGGGAGTGAGAGGGAGAGAAATGAATATAGCGTGGGAGTGAGAGGGAGAGAAATGGATATAGCGTGGGAGTGAAAGGGAGAGAAATGGATATAGCGTGGGAGTGAGAGGGAGAGAAATGGATATAGCGTGGGAGTGAGAGGGAGAGAAATGGATATAGCGTGGGAGTGAGAGGGAGAGAATTTTAAATTTTGTAGCTAGTATTATCATTTGTGTATATTGTTCCCACAGTTTGATTTCCGCCAATGTTTCAACATGTAGTTGATATTGCTCCGTGTAGGAAAATTGATATTTTTTTTTCACAAAGTCAATCTGGATCGAATAAAAATATGCCAGACATATAAGATATGTCAGAAACATGATGTGGGATATGAGCCAGTGATCTGTGCCCGGGTATAGAGTTGGGGGGTAGGGTTATGGTGTTTAACGCCACTTCCAACAATATTTCAGTTTTATTAGAGGGAATCGGAGTACCAGGAGAAAACCACCGACCTGCCGCAAGTCACTGACAGACATTATCACATAATGCTGTGTCGAGTACACATCGCCTGATCGGGATTCAAACTCTCAGTATATAGAGTGGGAGATTGAAATTGGTGACGTGTAAAGACATATCTAAGATCCTTACACATGTTATATTTCTCAATTTGCAAATTGAAAATTTCAAACTGAATCTATAACATCTAAAAGTCGATTACGACACACATATGGGCATGACCACAATTGATTTGAAAGAAGTTGTTGATACCATTCTTAAATAAGGAAAATGTTGCAAGCCCGAATGAAGAGAACGGTTGAAATAAATTGCTACAAGCCTTGCACATTCTTATTTATGTTTTATTTACATATTGATAATTGAATCATTGCTTTGCGTCAACCGATACATGTCGTAAGACGTATATTTTCTATGTACCAGAGTATAAACTTGCGATTCACTGTAAATAAGATTGAAGAAAACAACTACAAATGCAGACACTATCTGTTACAGTAACGATTGAATGAGAAAATAAGGGGTTAGGGCTATGCTGTTTTACGCCACTTTCAGCAAAATTTCAGTCATATCCTGACGGTCAGTTTTTTTGGTGAAGGAAACCGAAGTACCTGGAGAAAACCACCGACCTGTCGCCATGAGCTGGATTCGAACTCACAACAGTACTGATGATAGGCACTGATTGCATAAGTAATTGAAAATCCAACAACGATCACGACCACTGCCACACGAATGCGCGCATAATTTAAATATTTAGCTTGATGAATGTTATTCCACAAGAGCGTCGTGTTCACTAAAAGTGATATCTACATTTGCATTACATTTTTCACAACATTTGTTTTTCGCGACTATTTCCTTTTCCCAATTAAGAATTATATATGTGATAATAATTCATTGTTGCATGTCATTATTGTCATATACACTACCTATTTCTTGCAATCAAAACTATGTTATTACATAAAAATTATTGCAACATTTTGTCCACCAGTATACTGGTATAATATGATACATGTCAACATGTTAATATTGCGTTATACTGAATACATTGTCAATTTGCTTTAATTTACTAAAATAAATTATCTTCCCATTTTTCGAAAAGTAAACTTTGGGTTATCGCCCTTTCGCTGTAAATACGTAACTTTCCTTTAAGATATTTAAAAATACCAACGAGGAAATCAGAAACCTGATTTTCGGTGTTTAACGCCACTTTCAACAATATTTCAGCTATATCATGGCGACCAGTTTTAGTGGTGGAGGAAGCCGGAGTACCCGGAGAGAACCACCGACCATGGGCAAGTAACTGGTAAACTTTATCATTTGCGGTTGCGAGTCGAGTGTACCCTTTTTTGTAATTTACAAAGCCGGGTGCGAACCCACGCCGTATTGATGATAGGCTTGTATGAGTTGTTAGATCCAGCGACCTAACTCATTGAGCCACCCGGGCCCCGAAACCGTTAATAGAAGACGGACAGACAATGCAATGGTCGAAAGAAGAAGAGAAACAGAAAAGCACTACACAGATTACTAGATATTGAATAACACGAACCTGGGGAGAACTCATCTGGCATCTGTTGGGTTACTGTTGAACAACGCGAATATCGTCTGATACTTCCATATAAGGATAATTTATTTCAAAACACGTACTGGCATGTTGCTATAATGCACATGGCCGTACACGAAGTACAAAAAGAGAGATAATTTGGTAAAAGTCTACTCTACAGTAAATTATTCATCAGAATCACAGTCCGAATCAGTGTCACCAGTATCAGATGGCACGGCAAGTTCATCAAGCAATTGGTGATTTCTAATATTAGATGGAATTATGTTGTGTTGATGTCTATCGTAACCCAAGAACCATAGTATACTAGCTAAATGAGCACAACAGCCGACCACACGGGGCGCCTATTATATACGTGCAGTACCATCCTATGATAGGTCTGACTGGATCTTTAACATATTGGATCCATAGAATGTGTGTTACGTTTTTTGAATGACGTGATTGGATTTTTAAATGGATAAACCGTATGAACTGATACGACGGAACACCACATATCCGGCATTATTACGCAAACAAACCATATGAATTGATACAGTGGAACACCACATACCATTATTACACAGACAAACCGTATAAACTGATACAGTGGAATATCATATACAAAAAAATGTATCATTATTCATCACAGATATTGTAAAACCATTTCAGGTATTAGAAAAACGACTTGTAATTTGGCAGCAAAGACTGAGCTGGGACGATTCCCTTTAGATTGTTTTATAAAGACACAGGTTATGATGTATTACTCACACATTCATTCTGATAAAATAAATCCTCTGCATGATAAAAGAGGCATTCGATCTAAATAAATATATGCATAATAATGGCATATTCACATGGTACACCTTTGCAAAAGAAATATTTGCTGAATTTGAAATAGATAAAAGTGATTTTGAAGCTTTCAGTAGGCCAATTAAAATTCTGTGTCGATACCTCTACTAGTGGATTGTTAATTAACGAGGGTGTCATCCACCCAGTAGTCCGTGTTCCAAGACTGACATGGTTTATTAGATATCAACGTTTTTATTACTACCACTGTGTCGATACCTCTGCTGATGGACTATTAGTCCCCGGGGGGTGGGCGGGTATCACCCACCCAGAAGTCCGTGTTCCAACACTGATATGGTTTATTAGATATCAATGTTTTTATTACTACCACTGTGTCGATACCTCTGCTGATGGACTATAAGTCCCGGGGGGGGGCGGTATCACCCACCCAGTAGTCCGTGTTCCAACACTGCCGACCTGGTTTATTAGATATGTACGTTTTTATTACTACGACTGTGTCGATACCTCTGCTGATGGACTATTAGTCCCCGGGGGTATCATCCACCCAGTAGTCCGTGTTCCAACACTGACTTGGTTTATTAGATATCAACGTTTTTATTACTACCACTGTGTATATACCTCTGCTGATGGACTATTAATCCCGGGGGGTGGGGGTAGCATCCCCCCAGTAGTCCATGTTCCAACACTGACCTGGTTTACCCGTATTAGATATCAACGTTTTTATTACTACCACTGTGTAGATACCTCTGCTGATGAACTATTAATTCCGGGGGGTGGGGGTATCATCCCCCCAGTAGTCCATGTTCCAACACCGACCTGGTTTACCCGTATTATATATCAACGTTTTTATTACTACCACTGTAGATAC